>PVKA01019161.1:0-42535 GCA_004027165.1 Ctenomys sociabilis
AAAAAAAAAAAAGAGAGAGACTAGAGATGTAGCTAGTATAAAGGCTCTTAGCATCACAGAGATAGGGAGAAGGAGATTGAAAAGTGGGGAGAGAAAGAGAGAGAGAGAGAGAGAAAGACAGACAGACAGACATAGACAGAGAGACAGAAAGAGACAAAGAAAGGGAAACAGATTGGGAAAGAGATAGAGACAGAGAGTGACAGAACAATAAAGAGAGACAGAGACAGAGACAGAGGGACAGAGGCAGACAGAGACAGAGGTACAGAGGCAGACAGAGAGAGACAGAGAGAAAGAGAGACAGAGATAGGGAGAGAGACAGACAGGGACAGAGAGTTACAGAACAACAAAGAGAGAGAGAGAGGAGAGAGAGAGAGAGAAAAGAAAATCAGAAAGAAATAAAAACTAATGCGTTTAAAATTAAAATAATTTATTTTAGCAAACTAAGATACAGCAGCTGGTAGGAAGACAGTGGAGAGTAACTTTGGTGACAAAAGCATTCCAAACATCTCATGTGGTGGGATGTCACAGAAAAGATAAGTGAAACCAAGGTGAAACACTCATGCTACTGGAGTAAGTGGGCTGCTGTTAGAAGTGGGAAAGCCTTGGGGGAAAACATATTGGGGTCTTATGGAAAGGCAGCATCACAGAGCCAGGCATGGCAGATGGCTGCAAGCCCAGTACTGAGGAGGCTGACGCATGAGGATTGCTGTGAGTTTGAGTCCAGCCCAGGTTACAAATTGAGTTCAATGCCAGCCTTAACTACATAGTATAACTTTGTCTTAAAAAGATAAAATTTTTAAATAGAAGTAGCATAGAAATTTGTGTCTGAATTTGAGCAGCAGGGCAGGGATGAGAAAGATTGGAGGAACAAAATGGAATAAACAGTATCATGAACAAGTCTAGTCAATAAAAATAAAATGTATTACAAATAGTAATGTGAAATAAGAGGAAAATTTAAGGGAAGCATAGATGTATTAGTATATGCTCAATGTCATTGGGCCATTACATTGAAAGAGTCCATTAAAAAGACCGTATTGGCCAGCAGTATAGCTCAGCAGACTAAGCACCTGCTTAGGCAAGAGCAGGGACCTGAGTTTGATCACTTGTCCCACATGCCGAGCTGGCCCTCTCCCCGGGGGCCACTGAGGTTGGCAACTAAGTCTGGGCATGGGAGATCCTGCCTATAATCCCAGCACTGTGGAGGCTGAAAACAGGAGGATCCCTAGGAGTCCAAGCTACAGAGTGAGACCCTGTAGCAAATACATAAAATAAGGAATTAAATTTTTTTTCTATAATTTTAGGGAAGGGTCTACAGTGTGTTCAGGGTCTCATTACTAAATCAGACTTGTAGGATTACCGGCTTGAGCCACCACACCCAATCTCAGTTGCCTTCTGAGTGCGACCCAGGGCTGAGGCCAGCATGGAAGGCCTGGTGATTGAACCCCTGGCCCCCGCACCTGCTTGCAGGTATTTCAATCTTCTGAGCAATTTGGCCAGCCCCGAAAAAAAATTAAAAAAAGAAAGACTTAATAATACTGGATTTTAAAAGAAGAAAAAGAAAATTCCTTAAAGTAAAACAATTTAAAGTCTGAAAATAAAATGACAAGAAAATACAATATGATAGCATATAAAAACCGAACAAAGAAATACCATTAGTAATACTGCTAATGCAGAACATAAGGTTAAAAGCACTAAGAGGAAAAATATCATATTATAATAAATGACACAATGCATAAAGAAAATAGATTGAATGAAAACATTAATCCACACAGGCGCAAAACACAGAAAGCAAAAGAAAAAACTATTGCAATGAAATGAGAATTTTATTCAAAGTTCATATGTAGTAGGAAACAACTATATATTTATTTGAATCAGAAACATAGGGACCTAGGAGGGAAGAAAAACAACTCAAAGCTTTAATCAACCAACTAAATTAAATGTAACTGTGGAACTTTACAGTTTATAACTCTTAAATGAATACTTGAATATCTACACTTATTTATATATTTAAATCTGTGAAACATTTACTAAAACTGAATATATACGTGTCCACACAAGAGGTATTTATTTTTTCTTTAAAGAACAAAATTCAGGGCCGGGGAGATGGCTCAGTGGAATAAGCACTTCGCTGGCAAGTGCAAGGGCCTGAGTTCAATCCCCAGTTCTGCCAAACACACTTCATTTCTCTAACTGTGTAGCAAATAGGTTTACCCAGGTCCCAGGTCCCTGGCCAGGCATCGCCTGTAGGGAACCAGCTCATTCTGGCTTTTCCCACACACAGGCCACTTGTAGGGACCTTGTCCTGCTAGTTTGCCACTATGACCTCTGGGCAATTGAGGATGAGGGACAGACAGACGTAACTATACTACAATGACATCACAAAGAGGAAAAAGGAGAGCAACATAATATAAATTCTGGTAAAGTATTTCAAAGTCTCTTTTTTTCTTGCTAACTTGGATCAAAGTAGACAACAAAATTAAAGTATAATCAAAAAAGTAGATAGAGCAATGTAATCATCATAAGTACCACATGAGATAATAAAAGCTGTATATGAAGGAAATTAATACAGCTGCATTCAAGACTATACTCCAGGGTACGCTTAGCTTTTTTATCTAAAGACAATACAAAATAGTAAAAAAAAATTAGAAATGATACAGAATATCATCGAGCAAAACAATAGTAACTTGACAATGGCTGCTGTTCTGCGTAACATTGTCTTCAGATTAGTGGTTCAGCTTACCAGATATAAGCACGTAAAACTGGAAAAAGAAAAAGAAAACAGTTATAAGAAATTAAAAAGGACAAGAAAAAAAAATTAAAGCATCGACTGCTCCCCTCTGTAGATCAGCAAAAATCAGCAGTACAGTTATCCATCCCATCCTGCATACATACACAAATGTATCTCTTTCCCCTCCTGTCCTTTTCCTCACCTGGGTTTTCTTTCCCTTTGAACAAATTATTTTCTGCTTTGTTTTTGGCGGAACCAGGGATGGAACTCAGGCCCTTGCTCTTGCCAAGTAAGCGCTTATTCTACTGAGCCATCTCCCTGGCCCTAACAAATTATTTTCCTTTCACAGTGTCTATTGTACTTTCATAGTTTATTTACTCTTTCAAGTTGTTACACTAGTGAGACAATCTGATGTTTGCACATGCAAGTTTGATCTATTTCACTGAAAAGTATGTTCTCTAGTTGCATCTGTTTACCTATAAAAGCCTCAAATTTATCTTTTCTTATAGCTGAGTAACACTCCATTGTGTAAAAATACCGCATCCTTTTATCTGTACCTCAGTTGATGGGCATTTGGGTGGGAAAACTTACAGCTTTAAATCATTATTAAAGAACAAATATAAACATTAAACAAATGTAATAGTAATCGCAAAAACAAAATAATTAAAAATAGAAAACAGACCCCATGAAAATAAAGACACCATAATATTCAAAAGTGTTGAAGAAAAGGATACAATGGTACATGCTTATAATCCCAGCACTCGGGAGGCTGAGGCAGGAGGATTGTTGTGAGTTCGAGACCAGCCTGAGCTACAAAGTGAGCTTAAAGCCAGCCTGAACTGTATAGCGAGACCCTGTCTCAAAAAAGACAAAAAAAAAAAAAAAAAAGCCAATTTTTTGAAAGGATCAATATATTAAAATATTAGTAAGAGTTACAAAAGGAAAAAGAGCGAAATGTGTAAGATTGGGAATGAAAAAGGAGGTAAAGGTAGATATAGGAGAATAAAGAATTGTAAGGAAATAAAATGTAATTTATAGCAAATTTAAAATGAATAATGAATGAAAGTTTCTAGTGCTGGCGAGATAGCTCAGCAGACTAAGCACCTGCTTAGGCAGTGCAGGAGCCAGGGTTCCATTCCGTGTACCCAGTGCCACACAGGTCCCCAACCCCACGCGCTCTGAGCCAGCGACGGAGTCCAGGCCTGGTGGTGCATGCTTTTAATCCCAGCACTGGGGAGGCTGGAAACAGGAGGATCACTGAGTCCAAGCTGTGTAGTGAGTCCCTGTACTAAATGCATTAAAAAAAGAAAGTTTCCTAGAAAATATAAATGCTCAACATGGAAGAGGCAGACATTCCCATACGGGCCACACCTCAAGACCAAGACAAAAGGAAAAACACAGCTACATTCTTCTCTAGGGATGGGCATCAGGGATTGATGTTCAAAATAGGTATCAATCACCTAGAAAAAGCCCAAATGAGTCACTAACCCAACCCCCAACAGGAAGAGACCCTGTCCCATATTCATGCCTGCTTGCTAAACAAATCACATCCCCATTTGGTACTGAATTTAATCAGTCTTCCCTGAGCAGTGGTGCTTGTAATCTCATTGGTTGACCATAGTTCTGTCCTACCTCGTGCCCACCTAAGCAATTTCCCATTTTCTCCACCACCAACTTTGACCCACCTCACTGCATGGTTTTCCTCTATAAATGTCAGTGGAAGAGACAGCTTCCCACCCATTTGGGGTCCATGTCCTACCTCTCTCTTGGACAGGAGCTTTCTTTTACCCAATAAATATATTTGGCTTATAAGAAAAAAAGAAAATATAAATGCTCAAAGTTACCATAAAGGGAAAGCACCAACATACTCAGAAATTAGAAATAGTGAGGATTTATCATTGAATGAAGAGCCAGTGCCAGACGGGTATACAGCTGAGCTTCAGCTAACATTTCCTGAGCAAGTAATTTCAGTGTGATTTAAACATCAGCAAAAGATGAAATGCTGTTACCAAATAATATTGTGAAATTGGCACACTATTAAGCATCAGAATATTTAAGCAAAACCATCTCAAATATTAAAATATTCAAAACTTTCAATATTATTAACAAATAGAGTCCACATAAACAAGTATAACTTTATTCTAGAAATGAAAATGCAACAGCAATGATTCATATAATATTTAGAAGAAAATATTTTTATTATGCCAACAGACAAAAAAATACAATATAACAACCACTTCTGAGATGATCTTTAATTTCAAAAAGGAACTGAGAGATAAAACTTAAAAATATATTACCTTTAAAAACCTAAAATCAAACATTATGCTAAATTGTTAAATAGTAAAATCATTTCCACTGAAGATAAAAAGCAGAGCGATGCCGGGCGTGGTGGCGCAGGCCTGTAATCCCAGCTCTTGGGAGGCTGAGGCAGGAGGATTGTTGTGAGTTTGAGACCAGCCTGAGCTACAAAGTGAGCTTAAGGCCAGCCTGAACTGCATAGTGAGACCCTGTCTCAAAAAAAAAAAAAAAAAAAAAAAAAAAAGCAGAGCGATGTTATTCCATTCCAATGCAATATTGACACGGAGTGTTTGGCACCATGAAAATACTAATGAGCATTAAAATATGTATTTGAATAGTAGGAAAAATAAAAATTAAAGATTGGATAGTTTTGAAAAGGAATCTGTAAAAAATGAAAAATATAATGGGCTGACCAAAAAGCACAGCAGCTAAAAGCGTCTTCTTTGACGCAGGGGCTGGGAGTTTCAGCGCCACGCCTGCCTCGCCCCCAGGGGCACACCGAGCTGGTGACTGAGACTGGGCAAGGTGGCACCGCCTGTCATCTCAGCGTTTGGGAGGCTCTAAACAGCAGGATCAGTACCAGTCTGACCTACACAATGAGACCCTAAACACCCAGACAACCTGTCCTAAATTTAAAAAAAGAAAGAAAGAAAAAGAAAAATATACTGTCTGAATTATTAAAAAATATTTAAAGGAGAATGAACATCTGCTAAATTTAAAACAATCAATTACACTTTTCTGTTCTAACACATGCATACACAAAATGTGAAAAAAGGATGACTACATTTATATAGACGTAAGAATATTATATGTGTAAAATTTGAGAATAATATGTACTAAGGATGAATACCTTTAAATGTCACTGAGGTACCAGAAACAAGATGAGGACCATGGAAAAACACTGTGTTCTAGAATGAAAAGATTTGACATAAAAATTCAGTGTCCTCAAAATTTTGCCTCACTGCAATTCCAAGTACTACCTCAATCATTTTTCTATGAACTGGATAAAATTGTGTTATAACTATCCATTTCTTGGAAGAAAAAAAATTTCCTGGAAGAAAAAAATAAATGCCTCAGAATAACTAGGAATTATTTCAAAGAGAAAACTGAGAATTACATTTTTAATTATTAAAATAATAGATTAAACTTTGTAATCAAATCACTATAATAGTGAGCAGAAACAGAAAAATTGATGAATCCACATAATGAAGAACCTATAACTACATCTTGCTATGTTCAAAAATTAACTATAAGGTTCATTTTGGCAGCACATATACTAAAAAAATAATAATATTTGGGTTTTGTTTCAAGGTTGGTAGTGTAACTCAGTGGTAAAAATCTTAGATATGAAGTCAATTGAATAACAATGAAATGTTCTAGAGGAAAATTAAGAAGTAGAGAAAACCTTAATAGAAGTTACAAAAGCTTGAAAAATAAGGAAAAAATATAATTGACTATATAAATATTGTAAAACTTTAATGGCAAAAGACTAATAATGATAAGGTTTTTGTTTTTTTTTAAGAAATTTGCCTCTCAGATTCCAAATGTATATTACCTGTAACACAAAAACAGTTCTTTTTCTTCTTTATTTTATCCACTTGGTACAGGGTCTCACTTTACAGCTTGGACTCATAGTGATCCTCCTGTCTCAGCCTCCCAAGCACTGGGATTACAGGCATGAGCCACCACATCAGATTTCAGGGCCGGGGCTCTGGGGCTAGCACCCCATGTGGTACTGGGAATTAGATTTGAGTCCTTGTGCTGCCAGGCAGGCACTTAGACCACTGAGCTATCTCCCCAGCCCACAAAAAGAGTTCTTACAAACTGACAATAAAATCGCTACCAAAACTTTTAAAATAAAAATGAGTAAAAATATGAAATTATAAAAGAGCAAATGATATAAATAAGTACCTGAGAAAATTTCACATTACCAATAAAGAAAATATAAATTGAATTAGAAAAAAAAGATAGCACTTTATAACACTTAATCTGGTAGAAGTTTAAGATTATGCCCATTAAGAATATGGCCATTTTAAGAATGAACCTTCTTCTATACTAATAAGAAAATTTTTTTTTTTTACTGCAATACTTTTGAAAAGCAATCTACCAATGTCTAATTAATTAAAAACACATCTAACTTTGACTTTACATTTTATCCCAGAAATATAACCAAAACAGTCCAAGTACATAAGAATATACCCTCTAGGATGCTTATTATAGCATTATTGAGAGTGTTAAGAAAATGAGATAAAACAATTTTCTACCAGTTGGGGTGATGAAATAAAATAGACAAGTGAACCATACAACATTAGTGAATCATTTAAAAAGAATACAATTAAAGCTGTGCTAAATTCCTTGGACAGACTTATTCACTGATTTGTATTTTAGTCCAGGGCCTACAGGGTCTCACCAAGTAGATCAGACTCAGAGTGCTCTGTCTGTGTTCATCCTCACAACAGCTGGGATTACAGGCACATGCCACCATGCCCAGACTCATTGGCCATCTCAGTGCACCCTGGGGGCAAGGCCAGCCCTGCACACCAGGAGTTGAACCCAGGATGCTGGATCTATCTAAGCAGGTTCTTTAATCCACTGAGCTATTTGGCCAGCCCACTTGTTTTTCATTTTTAATTGACACATAATGATTTTACATATTTATGTGATCCAGTATGAAATGATACATGTCTTAAATGTGTAATTTTCATGTCAGAATAATTACCATTTACCTTTTCTTGAATATTTATCTTTTTAATATTGGAATGTTTTAAATTCCTCTCTCGTGGCTAACTGAATATATAATAAGTTGTTTTGAACTATAGTCACTTCATTGTACTATAGGAAAACAGAACTTATTCTTACTCTGCAGCTACATCTCCATCACCATTACCCAAATTCCTCGACCTCCCTCCCCTCCTTGCAGCCTGACTCTTCTGCTCTACTCATCTATGAGGACAATGTTTTTAGTTTCTACATCTGACTGAGGGTATGTGGTACTTGTCTGACTGACTTATGTCACTTAATATAATATCCTCTGGCCTCATCTGTGCTACCATGTGGCAGAATTTCATTGTTTGTGACTGAGTAACGTTCTTTTATGTATATGCACCACATTTCCTTAATACATTCACCTGAAAATGGATATCTCGATTGACTCCAACACAGATATTTTGAATGCTCCAGTGAAAAAGCAGGCTGTCTCTTCTCTTTGACACAGTGATGTTTTCCTTTCCTTAAGTGCCCAGTAGTAAGATAGTTGGATCACATGGTAGCTCTATTTTTAATATTTGAGGAACTTCTGTGTTGTTTCCCCTAATGGTTGTACTAATTTACATTATCACTAATAGTATGTAAGAACTGTTCACGACCATTTCCTATTGTTTGTGTCTTTTAAGTATAACCCTTCTGCATTGAGTGAAATGGTACTGACCTGTAGTTCAGATTTTCTTTTCCTTGATGGTTGGCAATGGTAGCCACTTTCCCACTAGCACGTATTCCTTGAAGAAAAGCCTGCTCGGATTGTTTGACCATCTATGAATGAGACCTTCTCCACATTGAACTCTGTTACGTCTTGTCTCGTCTATGCCCATTTGTCCTCTTGTTAACTCTGCTTACTATTTATAGAACTTACTTCATTGAGGTGTATTTCTTCTCTACCTGGTTTTTACAGGGTTTTTTTCATCAAGAGGGGATGTTGAGTTTTATTGAATGCTCTTCTTTTGCAGCTTTGAAGATGATCATCTTGTGTTTACTCTTCATTCTCTTATAGATGCCATTCATTACGTTTATTGATTCACACTGATTTAAATAAGATTTTTCAACAAAGACATTACTCTTGGATTTTTGTTGCTGGAAGAGCTTTTATTACTGGTTCAATCTGATTACTTGTGAGGGGTTTATATAGGTTTTCTATTCCCTTGTGCTTCGACTTTGGAAGGTTGTATACATCCAGGAATGTATATGTATCTCATCTAGGTCTTTCATTTTGTTAGAATGTAGTTAGCTGTCCATAATCTCTCAAAATGATCCTTTGTGCTTGGCACTTCTGCTTCCAGTGCCTCCAATTTATCAGGTTTTACTGATTGCATTTTAATTTTGGAGACAGGTTCTTACTATGTATCTCAGGCTGGACTTCCCTCCAAATGCTTATGTGGTTCTAAGTGGGGTTTTCAGAGCCAGCTGGATCTAGAGTGAGTGCTACTGGGATTAAGGATAAGCTGCTGTGATGGATTCAGGGTACAATGCTAGGATGAAGGGTATCCCACCTTGGATGTGGGTGCTAATCACCCTGAGCAGGTAGCTTGGGTATAATGTATAAAACAACAAAAAGTGATCTGCTGTTGTCATCACTTGTTGCTTGCTGCTTGCTACTTCTGCAGCCTCCTGTCTGCACGAACTCTCTCCTGTGCCATGCCCTTTGCCATGCCACCCTGTGTTGAAACCAACCGATCATGAACTTAAACCCCTACAAAATGTGAGTGAAAATACACTGCTTCTCCTTTAACTTTGGGTGTTATTTTGTCTCAATAACAAGAAAAGTAACTAAGACACCTTGTTGTGGTTTGTGTGTATTTGTCCCTGAAAAGCCTGGAGCAGCCTTTGAGACGAAGTTCTACAGTTTGATTAAGTCAAGATCCAAGGCTGAGATTATGGGTCTGAGTCCTGCTGGAATTAAGGATGTGAGTGTTACACCCAGCCCTGGGGCAGAGAGCCTGAACTACCGCGGGAGAGGCAGAGAGTCCGACTTCCTGCCCGTCGCCATTGTTGCTGCGCCCCTCCCTTTGCTCTCTGCTCTTCGCTGCCACCATGAACGGACACTCTCTGCCCTGTGACAGGCCGCCTTGGAGCCAGCTGAGTATGAACTGAAAGCTCCAGGAACTGTGAGTTAAATAAACTTTTCCATCCTTCATTTTGGGGGTCGGATATTTTGCATGAAAGAAGAGTAGCCGAGACACACCTTATACATGTGTGATTTCAAAAACGTTTCTCATTATTTATAGTTTTATGTCACTATGATTGGGTAAAAATACATGATGAAATTTCAATTTCTCTGAATGTGCTATACTTGTTTTGTGGCCAAGCATGGTCTATTCTAGGGAATGTCCTACATATTGATAAAAAGAATATGTATCGTGAAATTTGTGGATGAAATATTCTATAAATATCTGCTCAGTGTTAACTCTACAATGCAGTTGAATCCGATGTTCTTTGTTGAGTTTTTAACCTGAAATACAGGTCCACTGCTGCAAATGCAGTGGAAATCTTGAACTTCTATTGTATTACAGCTTATCCCTCCTTTTAAATGCCGTCACATTCACTTTACAAAACCAAGTCTTCCAGAATTCTATACATATATATGTATTTACATTTCTAATATTCTCTTATGAAATCATCTTCTTAACATAAGATACTGATTTTTCTTAGTCTCTTTTTATAATTCTTTAATTTAAAACCTACTTTTCCTGTGTTTTTTATTCAATTTTTGTTTCCATTGTGTGGAATATGTTTTTCTACTTGTCTCAGTTACTATTCTCCTCTTGCTGGGACAAATACCCACCTGCAATATTAGGGAAGGAGGCTTATTTAGCTCACAGTTAGTGGAGGTTTCAGTCCACACTCAGCTGGCTCCAAGGCAGAGCTGCACGTGGCAGAGGGCAACCTTGCATGCCAGTGGCAAAGGGCAGAGCAAAATGGAGAAGTAGCAGCAACAAAGGCTACAGAGAGCAAGTTGGACTCCCTTACATTGCACTCAGGCTCTCGGCCCCATGCTAGGGGAAGTGCTCACACCTATAACCTCTGTTTCCATCTTCTTCTCTTGTCATTCATTGTTATAACCTGTGTTACTGTCTCCATTTTATAACTAGAACAGCTATTTCTTTATACAACTCTGTATGTTTCTGTTATAACCCATGTAACTCTGTTTTGTATCCAGACACCACTGTGCTGTCCTATGACTCCATAAGTTTCCACCACAACTGTTAATCATTAAATATATGGCTCCATTTTGCATCCAGCCACCATTATGTTGTCATATAACTCAGTAAGTCAGCGCTGTGTTGTTCTGTAGCTCACTAAGTTTCCATGATAATTATTCATTATTAAATCGCCAAACCACACAATATGTCCAATCTGTGATTAATATAAATTGTAATTGCTTGTTCTAAAATTGTACCTACCTGTTACAAAAATGTAACCCTTTGTTCTTTCAGTTGCCATGATTAATTCTTCACCTCCTGCTGGACTTCTCTCATGCCCAGGCTGACCGCTCACTTTGTGGTTTAATGTTGTAACCTGCCCAAAGTGACTCCATCTTTGTCCTAGCTATGACCTCCTCTAGCTTTCCCACACGCCATGTTCCTGCTCTGTATGCGCCAGCTCCCCACCTGCACCCTCCCTTAAGGATCATCCACGTTACTATGTACCAAGTATGGTCAGAAACAGAAACTTCTGACCCTGCCAAGTGTCCTGTCCTAGGTAACCGACCCCCACCCTGCTTTGTGGCTTTTGAGCTTAAATACCCCTACCTGCCTTGCTTCGGCGCGCTTCTTTGCAACCTTGCAGAGAGTCCGCTGCTGGGTACCAGCTAAAATAAAGCGCTACTTTCTTCTTGGAGGTTTGCTTCCTTGTCTCCTTTTCTGATTTACAACATTCATCTTTGTAGCTTGGTAGTTTCCTGTGTTGATGAGTTTTAATTATTTTCTTGCTCTATGTATCAGCTGCACTAATGACTTTTATATTTTAATAAGTTGCCATGATGACAGTTATCATCCTTTTGCTTGTATCAGTTGAGTTCTCTGGGCATTTCTTGTAAAACTAGTCTGGGGGTGATGAGTTCTCTTAGTTTTTGCTCATCTTGGAAAGTCTTTATTTTTCTTCCATTTCAAAAAGATAGATTAGCTAGGATTTGTGTGTGTGTGTATGTGTGTGTGTGTGTGTGTGTGTGTGTGTGTTTCAGAAGGGTTGGGCCAGGGTCTTGGTATGCAGTTTGGGCTTGCCTTGTGCTCATTTTTGGAGTCCCCAAGCCAGTCTTGAACTCCTAGTGATTCCCCTGTCTCAGCCTCCCTAGTTCTGAATTACAGGAAAGCACCACCATGCCCAGCTTTAGCTAGTATTTTAGGAGGTGTTTGGAGAAATTTATTTGAGAACAATTAACCCATAAAGCATACATGCACTATTATTCTGATTCAATTTTTGTAAATCAAAGGCAAAAAAAACCCTATGTATATTCATATGCAAATAAGATATATGTACTAGTTCTGATGAATTAAATGAATACAGACAACTAGTAAGTTATTAGTATGGATTTCCTTAACAGGTTAGGGAAAAAGTGCAGAAGGACATGTAGAATGATTAAGTAATGAAAAGACAATGAAAAGAAATGGTTAAAATCTCAATTGTATAGGAAAAAAAACACATTCTACATTATGTCATGCGTTTAGGTACTCTGTATATGTTTGTATACATGCCTAGAATAACTGCAAAGCAAATTTCTAAATACTAAGACTGCAAATACAAGCCATATCCAATAGCACCTTAACATTTTGAGAGATTTGATGGCCTTTCTTTAATGAATGGCCTGACCTACCAGCAGTACAGGGTGTCCAGGGAGACCAGCTGGCCCGTGGACACATGGCAGCCCTGTAGTTAATCATGCATGAACGCATTGCATTCCTGAGCCTAAGCTGATGCAGCCGCTAAAGGTCATACCTTATTGTGAATTATTCAGGATTTACTGTATAGAAATTTATGAATCCACAGAGAGAGCAGGCAAGTGCCTATGGCTGCTGACACCGTGAGGGCCTGTAGCTGAAGGCTGGGAGCATCGCAGAATGACGTGGTATGAGAAGGAAAAACTGTCTCACTGACAACTGCTCTAGCCTCCTAATTTTATTCTTTAAAAATTTATTTACAATTAATGAGTTTTTTAAAAAAGTACAACCAAAATTTAAATCTTAACAAGATGCACTTTAAGCTATCCAGGGAAATACTTCAGTCCCATTATAAACAATTGCTTTCTAATGGCACTTAATACAAAACATAGACTGCTAATTACAGCAAGAGGCCTGAGGCTGGAAGAAGCAGGAATGACTGCGGAGAGGCCTGCAGCTGAGGACAGCAAAAGGAAAGCCCAAATCTTGTGTGCCTGGACCACGAATATTCCTCTAACACCCGAAGTCTAAATTGCAGCTTGGGGCCTGTTTGCTTTCTAAATATGTATAGTACCTCTCTTTTTGGACTGTTCTGCAGAGCCAAAGAGATGTAACATATGGGGTGCTTATCTCTGGCCTGGAGCATTGGAAACACTGGACTACAATCTTGCTAGGGACAGAAAAGAGCAGGTAGGAGTGGCCTGGCACCTATCTCTAGCAGCCTGAGGCAGGAAAAAGAGGTGGGGAGCAGAAAGGGAGAGAAAGAAGAGGAGAAAGCAAGGGAGAGAAAGTAAGGAAAAGAGCAGAAGTGAAAGAACAAGAGTTGGAGAAAGAAGGAGGGAGAAAATGAGAGAGAAAAAAAACATGATTTGGAATTCTGTTGTTGTCTCTCTACAGGTTGTGCATAATAAACATTGCCGTGCATTGTGATGAATGAGTCTATTTTTAGAGTTTTACTTTCAAAAGTAACAGTATTATTGAGAACATTTTTTTCTGCCTGTTCATTGTATAGAAAACAAAGAAAACAATGAAGCAAGATGCACAATGACACATTATTGAGATTTTTTGTTGTTCTGCACAGTCATTAAATTCTTCCAGAAAAGCTATGATTAACAGTGCTAATTGTAGTTCATTCAGCACAACAAGCTTCAATGGATTGTCATGTGTTGAAGCATGTTTTTCAGAAAGCTTTGAAAAGCCCTAATTAATGGAATATCAGGTTGTCATTGCTTTTCATGTAAGTGTTTAAAGTACAAAAGATATTTGATAAAACCATACTACAAAATGATCAAAGTGAGTCTTTTTTTTCTTTTTACAATCAAGTAAATGTGTTTTGTAGAACTACAAATCTATATAAGACAATAAATGGGCTAAAGTATTTACTATATCTAAGGACACTGTTCATTTTCTTTTGGTGCTAGCGTTTGAACATAAGAATTTCAAATTCTCTTGTACTAAATATACTCTCTACTTCTGAGCTATGTTCCCTGCCCTTCCCAGAATGTTTAAATTCCCACTTATCAATATTACACTATTGAAAATCTGTTTCCAAATTTTACAAAATTTTATTATAAAATTTTTTTCAAATATATTGAAATTGCAAGGCATGTCCATTACTTATGCAGTCAGCATCTAGATTCTGGACTAAACATGTTAGCATATTATCTTTCTTCTGTATTTATCAGTTCCCCCATTTATCCATTAGCCCATCCTGCTTTATTGGACACCTCCCTCAGAACTGAAGCACAGTTCTATTTTTCCCTAAGTGCTTCAGGAAACATTAGTCATTTGTTTCTGACATGGACAGCAAACATTTGTCTCCATTATAGGAAATGGTTAGATGGAGGGCACATGTATTCGAAGCTAGATTCTTAGCTACACTATTTTCTTCCAATGTCTCAAAAATACATGTAGATGGCTAAGTAACACCTTGAAGGTCTCTTCAAAATGGGAATTTCAGAGATTATAAATAACAAGGCATTCCTGAGAAGAGGAGGAAAAGAAGTTAAGTGCATTCTTTCTTAGACTCTTTCTTATAAACTTATCACAGATTCCTATAAACACAGGCCAAAGCCTCTGATTTCTCAATGAGAAAAAGAACGTGTTAAGGATCTGTTACTTCCTGCAGCAGCAGAGAGAATTACAAAATAGGAAACCATCTTAAACCATCGCTGTCACTATTTTACTAAAATACTAACGTGAGCATTCATTAATTCATTCACCCCTTTGTTCAGCAAATAACTTTAGAGTGGCTGCTGTGGGCCATGGACAGCCTCTGTTCTCAAGGTGTTTGTCCTCAAGTCTAGATGTTCCTACGGTGTCAGTGGACACTGAGGTGAAATGCAGATAATGTGTATGTACTCAAGAGTGCAGGCGTTATTCCAAATAGGATCATCAGGAAAATCTCTCTAGGGGCCAGGAAGATGGTTCAGTAGAATAAGTGCTTACCTGGCAAGCGCAAGGGTCTGAGTTCAATCCCCAGTTCTGCCAAAAAAAAAGGAAAATCTCTCTGATGAGACTGAACAGAGGTAGGGTGAGGGAAAGGAGATGAGGCTGCCATGACGCAGGTTTTAGCATGTTTCAGAAATAAGGAGACCCATGTCACTGGAGTGTGCTGAGAACAAAGGAGGTAAATTCTCTGGGAGACAGAGAAATTCTGCCTCCCAGAGAATTTACAGGGCCAGATCTTGTCCTGTGTGAGGTGGAAGCTGCAGGACAGCATTGATCAGAGGATGCTGATCTGGCAACTTACTGTCAGGTCAGGCTGGCTGACTGAAAATCCAGGCTGGCTGCTGGATAGAACAGGACTCCAGGAGGCCAGTGTGTGAGAGTCCAGACGGCTGACGATGCCTGCACAGGGTGCAGGCACAGAAGCAAAGCACCCGTGCGTGTGTGTGTGTGTGTGTGTGTGTGTGTGTGTGTGTGTGTGTATCATCCTATGTTTATGCGATTTTCCATAGATGGGACCAAGCAGGAGCTGTACATGCTGCCCACGCTTTTCCCACTGGCTCCTTTTCCTTTGCTTATCTCTCCCTTCTCAGGTGCTCTGTGCCAGACACCTCTGCTCCTCACCAAAGGTGAAAGCCGGGCTGGTGCTGCCTTCTAAGTTCCTCTCCATTTCTACAAATGGAAGGATTTTTTTTTTACTTTTTTAATGCTTTACTATACAGAATTAAAATTGCACTCTCCTACTTTACTGTAGAAACTGTCAATATGTGTCTTAATTACTTTGACCTTGTTACTGGGACAAATAACTGACACTCAAAATGAGGGAAGGAAGGGTTTATTTAGCTCACAGTTACTGGAGGTTTCAAGACACTGGAGGAGAGGCTGGGGTGCTGCCGTGTCCAGGACGGCCCTCTCCACATCGCTGAGAAAGCACAGGCTGCCAGTTTAATGGTTCTAATCTCTCTGGCCCGGCCCCTAGGGCCCCACCCTGGTCCTCTGGCCCCACCCCTCAAGCCACTCACTGCCCCTCCAGCTGTCTGCCCCATGACCTACATGAGGTTTTGGGGGGACAACTAGTCACAAATAACAATATGTTTGTTAACTCTTTTTCTATTTGGTTGTTTTTCTTACTTTTTAAGGCATTTCAAGTTCTTTTATGTTTCATTTTGCAGGTGTTCTTCAATTTATTCTCCATATTCTGAATTTATAGTTTTAAGTATATTTTTCCATATTTTTATAATATCAATTGTATCTGTTCATTTTATAGCTTGAATTCTATGTCTTTCTTTAAATCATCTTTCCTCAGTCATTCCAAAGTTTCTTGTAAAATTTACTGTTGATAATTACTGTGTGAAATACAAATCCAGTGAACATCTGATTTAATTAATTTATATACCTAAAATTTTTGTTTTTGTTTTGTTGTCTTCTAATTACCATAGTGTGCACACTGCCAGGTTGTGTCAAAGCCCACAGCTGCTGTTCTAGAAAGTGATGGATCTTTTCTATGTTAAAGCTATCCTCAAGCACTACTTCCTTTTCTTTTCTAGATGGTGTCACAGTTTGGGGTTTTGCAATGGGAACAATATAATACAGGACAATCTTATAATCTTTATTAAGATTATTTTATAATGACACATCCACAGAATCACATACAAAGAGTGCAGCAAATCTGTCCACATAGTAAAGACCAAATAATCTAGATGAGGGTTTGGATCCTACTATCTTGAATGAGTGAAAATCTAGTGCTCACAGTGATGTGTCCCACATCACTAGAGGCCTCATGCAGGACTGCTTCAAAAACCTGTGCTGGGAAGGTCCAAGGTCAGTTGTGGAATCCAGAAATTCTGTGCCACTGGGTTGGAGGATCATGGTAGCAGACTGAGGGATGTGAACTGGAGCCAGGAAACAACACTCGAGGAGTGAGGAAGCTCAAAGGAACAACCAGTGTTCCCCCGAAAACTACCACATCTCTCCTCAGTGACAGTGAGGTCCCAAATTCCTCTAGCAGTGAGGACAGCTGAGTTCCCATCAGGAAAGCAAACATGACAATCTTCTCTGGGAGGCTGAGCAGTGCACCATCTTCTCCTCCAGATCCAGGAAGTGATCCCCTAGAGGAGGACCAGAGCTTCCCCAAGTAAACTGTAGCCATTCTCAGTGACAATGAGGCCTCAAGCTCCTCCTCCTGTGAGAATATCCAAGTTCACAAGGAAGGCCAGCATAACAAGGTCCTCCAGCAAAACAGCCCAGGAGAACCAGCAGCTCCCTAACAGTCTCCCAACTGCTTCTCTCCTGCCTCTCATGCTGCTGGCAACAATCCTCTGGTGGGCCTCCCACACCAGAACAATGCCAGTTCAGTTCAGCTTGGTGTAACAGGTGGCCCACCAGTTAGCAATGCAGCTAACCCGTAAAGGGCAGGTGCGTGTCACTCATCTTTAGGTCTCTGCACCCATCCTGAGCTTGTTTGCCTTCACCATCATTTCTCATTCCCATGAGGAGTCTAGAAGGGGGATGTGGCCTGATTTCCCCTGCCCTTATCCTTCATCAACTCCCTCCAACTTTGTTTGATTAAGAGGAGCTACTAATTCGGAATTAGTGACTGAGGAGTGGGAGGGCAGAAGTCCAAGAATTCCTCCCTTCCTGAGTCATTCAACCTCTGGAGATAGCTGACTCACCCACCCCAGCCCAGATCCTGCTCAGTTTCACCCTCTCAAGTTCCAGAATCTGCCCATGACTCTGACCACTCTTTATATAATGTTTCCCTTCCTCTGCACTCCTAGATGATAATGGCCATCTGAGGTGGTTAATCTTTGTGGAGCATCCGTAGTCCCTCTTTGGCTTCTCTGTTCTTTCATCATCGAAACAACCCAATTCCTTCCTTTCAATGCCCTAGATTTTCTTGGTTGGGCCCTAAAATGTTCTCCAACAGTAACTAGTGCTGTATGTTATCAGACAAATAGGTGGTTTTAACTAATGAGTATCATGGCCTTCCCTTCTTTAGCACAATTACAGGGAACATCTCATTCTTATCTATTCAGCATCACATACAGGACAGCTGACAAAAATTTCCCACTGTATGGCACATATTCTCATCCCCAAAATACCACCATTCAGTGTCCCCATCACCATAAGCATGGCACTGTCCTCACTAACAGATCTGTAGAGACTCTACATTTAGTTCAAAATTTGCCTTCTCACTGTTATTCAGTAAGCCCCCAAGACTGAAAACTCCCACCAGGAGTTAGTGGTTTGTTTTTCTTATTCTATGCTTTCTCCCTAAGTTGACTTAGACACACCAGTGTAGAAGTTAATCTGTTCTAGGAGTGTCCAGCTTGCCTTGAACACTGAGCAAATCTTTAGCATTTGGAGGGCCTTACTGGTTATTTTCTATTCTCTTGGGGCATCATCCATAGAGCTAAGTCAAAGCAAGGACTTGAGTAAGAAGACTGAAAAGGCACAAAAGTCAAGGAAAGCAATGCATGGAAATATGAAATTTCAGCTGTGTTTGACTGGTTGGCACCCAGAGTGAGCAAAGCAGGGCTTTGAGTGTGTGGTCTCTTCAGAGTGAGCTCCAGAGGAACTGTCCAGGTAAATTCTCCAGCAGATAAGGATGGATTTCTGAAGCTTGCAGAGGTAGTTAATATGTACCTGGGTTATATGTGTGTGCAGGACAGGTATGGCTGGTCTTTTAACTGGTTACAAGCTGTTTGTGAAGGGTTGTCTTATTTTTGTATAGTCTAGCTATATATTTTTAAATGAGAAGAGCCCACTACATTGCAAGAGGTCACAGCCAGCAACACGGATGCTGAGGTCTGAGCTGGTTATCAAAGTCTAGGTGCCACCACTGATGCTTGAGCCTGCAGAGCAAACAGGGGCAGTTCTGGCTCTGATCTTCTAAGTTCAGGGTTGAATGGAAGGGAGGCTTACTGTCTTGGTGCAAAGGAGTGCTTTGCCTCTAACTTGAAGAGAAGGTCTCTTTCCAGAAGCAGTATGGGGACTGGAATCCATGTCCTCCCAGACCACAAGTTTCTGCCTAGCAGAAGGGATGAGAAGCAGGAGTCCCAGTTTTCCCATGATGGTGCTATGGGTTCCAGGTGGCCCAGTGGAGAAGGAACTCCAATGTGGTCTAGTGTTAGCCCATCAGACAAGTGAAAGTGTTGTAACCTGATCAAGGTTGAAGCCTCTGAAACTTTCTACCTCTTAAGCTGAATAGGCATTATTTCATTTTAGTGTCCATGGTTCTTACAACTCACAGCCAAAGGGTATGGTTGTCTGTCAGACAAAATTTTCTTATGAATATCGAATGTGTTTCTTTTATCAGGTTTCTAAGAAGGAGCTACTGATGGGCTTTTTGCTCCTCTTTTTTTTTTTTTTCTTTTTTTTTTTTTGTGGAACCAGAGTTTGAACTTAAGCCCTTGCCCTTGCCAGGCAAATACTTATTCAACTGAGCTATCTCCCTTGCCTGATTGCCCATCTTTTTGATGTCTTTGAGAAGCACTCAATTTTATTTTTACTTTTCTAGGCAGGGTGATGTTTGGGAAAGACCATAGCAACTCATTTGTCAGGGCTGAAAGTCTAGTTTTTTCCTTAGTCAAAATGTGGAATTCCAAAGGAATTGCTGACAATCATCTTGGGTGGGTGTTCGATTACACATTTAACCAGTATAGGCATAGCTACGAAGCAGAAGGTTCAGGGAGAGGGCCTCTGTGGCTAAATGCAGGCAATGACTATCTGGAACCAGTTCAATTAGCTGGAAGTAGACTACTCAGGAGTGGATAATGAGGCTAAAAGTGTCAGAAGCCACTGCAGTAACCAACGAGAGTATTGAGGTGGAATTCTCAGGAAGAACTTTTTCTTTCCTGTCTTTGAGTCCTTTGGTTTCATTTTAAACTCCTTGATCTCAGAAAAGGCCCTTTCCCTACAACCAGGCACTGTGGGTGTTGACTACTTAGTTATCATCACTGACTCCTAAAATATCAGGCCCTGATCTCTGGTGGTCTGCAGTACATGTGAGATAAGCAAATAGGAAGAACAGAGGCGGAGTGGCTTGTCAACTGGGCATTGGTTCCTACAATATGCATCATAGTGACCAGCTTGCATCACAGTGAGCAGCCATTTCAAAGAGACAAAAGTAGCAAGAACTATAACCAGAATTACTGCTTGAGGAACAGCAAACTAAAAGATACTGGCTGGGTTGGGACATCTTCAGCTACTAGGCCACAGCTGGCCAACATCTTAATTCTGACCTTTTGATCCCCTGAGTACAGGACAGAGTTAAAGCTTCCTAGATTCCTGACCTCCAGAGACTGTGAGAGAATAAATGCTGTGGTTTCAGCTGCTACATTTGTGGGAATGTGTTACATAATGACAGAAAACAAAAAAGGTAAATAATTTTGACTGATTCAAGACCTGGAGTCAGTCATGACATAACTGAAAACACTCATGGAGAAAATCTTCCAGAACTGTGTCAGAACATGGCAAGAAGGATGGGATAACTGTGTTCCAAATAAGGGGGAGTACTTTGATGAGGACTGACAGCAATGTATCTTTTACTATATTTTTTGATTTTTTTTTTTTGGTGGAACTGGGTATTGAACTCAGGCCCTTGTGGTTGCCAGGGAAGTGCTATTCTACTGAGCCCCCTCCCCAGCCCTAGTTTTTGAAATTTTAAACACACACTTACATTGTATTTTTAATTATATCTCACATTTCATAGGAGTAAACAGAATGTATTAGCACATACAGGAAGGAGCCTAACCCAGCCTCCACAATCAGAGAGATCATCCTGAAACTTCAGGACTCTATCACTTAGTCCAGTGATGAGGAAGTTGAGGATAGGGGTGAAAGATTCAAGTTAGAGGATCTTGGGAGCATGCATGTGTACTTGGGAGAGAGACCAGGATGGGAAGATATAAAGACATCTTTATCCCTCTTTTTAAATATCTAGTATTTATTTTTGTCACATCAGACTTTAAGGCATGCTTAACCATGTGCATTAACACTCTTCACTCTACATTTCTGACTCCATCAAACCATCTGTATATTACTGTATCAACTCCTGCTATACCCCAGCCAACAGATTGCATCTGGGTTAAGACAAGTTCCTTTCTTTCAGTATAACGCTTATTCCCAGAAGCTTTGCCTGAAGTAGCCCAGGTGCAGAGCATTGCTTCTTGGACTCCCAGTAGACCCTCCCCCATCACCTCCCTGGTACCGCCCTGCCTCTTGCTCAGCCTCTCTCCACCCACAACCTCAGGTCTCATCCCTCACAGAGCATCTTGCCACAGCCACACACACCTCTGCCCAGGAGATCACTGCTAGCATATCCCTTTCTCAGTTCCTCGAGGGCCAACACCAAGACAGAGTAAGTTATGTCTTCTGTTTGTTTCTGTTGTTCTAACAGATGTCAATACTGACTGACTGGTTCCTTTTATTTTCTTGCAAGTAAAATTCAACAAAAGGGTATACTTTCAAAAGCAGAAAGCAAGCTACCTTGTTGGGGTTTAGTTCTAGAATGTCCCTCCCTAAACCTCAAGCATTCAGAGCTGGGGCTAAGACATTCCTTTGTCCCTACCCCCAAAATTACTGTCAGATCTTTTGCAGCTGGGCTAGGGGGGAGATTTGAGAGATAGGCACCAAGGCAAGAAATCATTTTGTCTCTATTCCCAAGCAAGTGTGCATATAACTAGGCTTTTTTTGAGTGCACAGTATGTGTGCAGCCTTGTGTAAGGTACTGAGCAAGGATGTCGTCATCCCATCCACATGGCAGAATGGCAGGCAATGGTGTCACGGGCTTCCCACTATGCACACAAGGAAGCTGAGGTTCATGGGCTGCAGTAAGCACCAAGGCGGGGACTCCAGCCTCTGCAATCCGTGCTTGGAGCCGATGCTCGCAGCGCGTACAGTGGCTAGGTCTCAAGGTGGCTATGACTTCATTCTAAAACCAGTTCCAAGTAATTGAGCCTGAGAGGCAGTCTCCTCTCCTTAGGATTTCACATTCTCACCTAGAGCTGGAGCTGAATTGAAGCTACTTAGACTTCAGTGACCATTCTGCCCTTCATCACCTCTGACATTTCACTGCCTTAGCCTCAATGACTTTTATCCTGTAAGACAAGTATAAATAATAATTGTCTCATAGATATCTCTGAAAATTAAATTAAATAATGCATGAAAAGTGCTATTCCAGAGATTAGCAGCTGGTAAGTGCTCAAAAACACATTAATATTATTCTATCCACAAGGAAGCTCAAACAGGTGCCTATATTTAGCCTAAAGCTCTTCCTGTTAATAAAAAGCAAAATTCTTTTTGAGTCAAGTGTTCCTTTTCAGGCATTATGATGATAAATGTCAGATACTATGAAAATTGAAATAGCTCTTTGAAATGTAATCTTAAGGTTACTTTAAAAATATTTTATAGTAATGAGAAAGAGAACAGGCTATTAATGAGTATTTTTACCTTTGTGATATTTAGCAGTGAACTTTAAATAACACTGTTGTAAACTAAAAAATATGTTAGCTGACTCCAAAGTCTACAATAACTTTGCAATAAAAGAAAGAGGAGAGGAGGACAATGTCCTAGAGAGAGGCACAGGCAGCAGTGGAACGCTGGACCGTGCTGGATTGTGTCACTGAGTTCAGGCACCTAACCTGGTTTAATGACAATGGAGCGCCCATCTTTGACAGGTCTGGGCAAAAACAGAGGGGGATACAAAGGAAGAATCATGATGTGTGTGTATAAACAGTAGTTAGGATAAATTTGCAGTGTTTCTGCATAATTCAATGAGAAGCAAGATTTGCACTAATAGTGGTTGGACTAAATATTATGTCGGCTTCTAGTACTATGGACAAACACTAGGAAGATAACAAGATAGAAAGTATTAATTATTGAATCTGTGATATAATTCAGCTATAAAAAAATAAGATAAGTAAACAGTTACACTCGCTTCATTCACTGATTAGAGACATCTGCTATAATAATGTATGTAAGTACAATATGTATTCACCTTGTACGATATCAAAACATTACAAAAACAGCTTGCAATGTATTAATTTATTGAATCTGTCCTGTTAATTTGTCTTGACACTGTCTCATTACTATTTCTTCTTCAATAAGAAAAATAAAAATAAAAAAGTGCACCAATAATAGTCACAGAGTATGTAGTGCACTCAGGGCTGGGGTCCAAATGGCTCTTTCCTTATTTTCAACAAAGTTCAAGAAGGGAAGAACCCCAGCTATGTGTGGCGGTACACACCTGTAGCCCCAGATTTGGGCTACTGAGGCAGGAGGATCCGTGTGAGTTTAAGGCCAGCTTGGGTTACATAGTGAGTTCAGTCCTAGTCTGCAATACACTGCCAGACCTTGTCTTAAAAAAAAAAAAAGAAGAAGAAGAAGGGCAAACCTCAAAGTTTTCAGAGTGCCGGGACTTTTCAGATAAACACTGGAAATGATGGGTGTAATTCATGTTAGAGACTGTTCAAAGCACAGATGTGGAGAGAAAGTTTTAGCATTTGAATCCTTTCTAAATGTGGTCGCCTTGATGATGTAGGGAACGCCTGGGAGCCAGGAGATGTGCGCTCCTCCGCTGGCTGGGCCTTTGCGAGCTGTGTGGCCCCTGCACGCTGAGCTCCCCTACAAGGCGGAGTGGCTCTATCTGCGCAGATGCAGTTGGGGAAACGACCTGCAAGAGGACCTCACGCGCACCCCCTCCTGCTGCTGTCCTGTCAGGCAGAAGGAGAAGCTTAGGTTTTCCACTCTTCATTTATTTCTGAGAGCTTTCATTTTAATGTGGGCAACCGCCATTGCAATGTACAATTGTGCTGGGTGAAATTATGCACTTCAAACACATGGGATTGAGGCATCTTGATGAGACTCCAATAAACAGCTTTCAGGCCGGATGTGGGGGCACATGGCTGTGATCCCAGCACTTGGCAGCCGCAGGCAGGAGGACTGCTGCAAGTTCAAGGCCAGCCTGGGCAGCAAAGTGAGCTCAAGGTCAGCCTGAGCTGCATAGTGAAACTCTATCTCAAGAAGAAAGGAAAAAAGGAATGTGTGTGTGTGTGTGTGTCTGTCTGTGTGTGTGTGTGTCTGTCTGTCTGTCTGTGTGTCTATCTGTGTATGATAGCTTGGATAATTGTACTGCTGATTTCTGCTGAGTTATTAAAAGGAAGTTAATACTTAAACTTTTTTCTCTCTGTTTTCTAGTCATTTTTAATTTTTTGACTAATTTTGTATGCTTATTTCTGGTAATATGAACTATTTGGAGACAATAGTATGTAATATAACAGCCATTGTTGAATTCCTATCATTTGGTTTAGTGAAATTCTGTATCATTTTAATGTTTTACTATTTTTTTATTCTCTCAAGAAAATGAACACAATATCAATTTGGAAACCTTAATTGTTATTGTGTTTTCTTTTTCTTTAAAATAATTTTTTAAAAATTTGATAAAAAAAACTGCCTGCACTTAGATGTCAAAAAGACAAGAAAGAGAGGAAAAAGAAAGAAAGAGAGAGAGAGAGAGAGAGAGAAAGAAAAAGAAAGGAAGGAAGGAAGGAAAGAAGGAAGGGAGGGAGGGTGGGAGGGAGGGAGGGGGAAGGGAGGGCAGGTTAGGGGAAGGAAGGGAAGCAGGTGTCATCAATTCAAAATTAATACCACAAGCAAGAGAGATATCTTCTGGGGCAGAGTAGGGAACACCAAGATCATCGTTTTAGAGGCTTTAACTCTGGATCTTAGTAGAGACAGATGTTAGGGAAGAGAAGGGGAGGGCAGGTAGTGAAAAAGGTGGAAGCATGCTGCATGCAAGCACAAACGTCTCCAAGATCTATTATTTTGTATCATTAATGCACAGAGATAAAATTAGTCATAACCATTTCAAAATTTTGAAAACAATGTAAAAAATGAAGCATAGAATATCGTGTGTCACATGTCCATTGTAGAAAGCAAGGTATTTCTTTGAGCTATTTTCAATCATTCAAATTAGATTTTTTTTTTAATCTGCTCTGACTACCCTGAGGGTGGAGCTGGCTTGGTATGTGGTGCCTGGGATCAAACTGTGGTCCCCTATGCCTCCTTAGCTTGCCTAAGCAGGCGCTTTAGACTGTTGAGCTATCTCACCAGCCCTCTAATTAGATTTTAACTTACAATAGCTAAAATCTCTACCAACACATGTATAATACAAACAGATGTGAATCATGGCAGATAGGCAACATGAACTTCAAAGCCTTGCCCCTCTTCTTTTTAACTAAGCACCTGTGGCAGTGCTTTCCTTATAGACCTGAGCTCTGCAAAGGCCCCAGGCAGGGCAGCAGTCCTCACCGGTGGTGTCAGCCCCTAGACTGAGTGCACAGTAACGCTGGCAACCCTCAAGACTTCCTAGCCAAACAGCAGATTCCACCAAGGTAAGCTGAGAGCAGGAACAAAGAGTCCCTTTCAATGGTCTGGCTCCAGCTGCTACTGGAAAAGTCATTTTGAAACCAATGGAATGGAATTTCTTTGGACAATTCATGTGAATTTTAACTGCATCCTCCAAAATCTCTGGCAGACTCCTAAGTTATGAGTCCACTTGAGCTTTTATTGCTCTTGTTGGTATTATTATCTGATTTTTTTTCTTTCCTTTTTCTTTTTGGTTTTGGTTTTCCCACTTCCAAAAGCTTTTATGAGCAATGTATAAATTTTTTTTATTATGCCTTGAAACTTTATGTCGCCAATCTCTTTCTCCTAAGACTGCTAATCCCTGATCCAAATGTAAGAAAAAAAAAAATGCAAACATTTTTCTGCTCCCAGTAAAATCAGCCTGGAGAAAATTCTCAAATCTATTCTTTTTTTCTCTTCATGTTCATTTCAGAGACATACACTAAATTTCTAGACCTTTCCCTGGACAATTGGTAAATGGTGAATGAGAGGAAGGTGTCTGAAGGAGAGTACTGGGACGACATGAATACAAGAGACACAGTGTGCGGCACCTGAACGTGGACACATGCTCATAGCATGTGTGTTTATACCACACACCATATTTAGAGAAGTGTAGAGAAATGTGGACATAGATTAAAGAGCTGTTAAGTATAGGTTTGCAGTAGTCATGATTTTGAAATCACTGTCAGCAAGTGGTAACTGTCCTCTAGATCGTATTGACAAAATCGGTCTATTCAGAAGACAAAGAGCTGGGTTGTAACACGATTGATCTGCTCCTTCAGAGCTTTTTACTTTGGTTACTCTGGGATCTTTAATGGTCATTTAATCAACCTTAAAGTACTCACTGAACAAGTTGTAACTAAACATTGTGATTTAGGTGCTGAGATTAGTGGCATATTGCTCCAGGGAAATTGATGTTTTGATGGTTTCTAGGGCAACAATTAATCTTTCCCAGCAGCAAGTCTGTTACAAAACTAAGGGATGGGAACAGTGAAACCCTTTAAATGAAAGGAAACACCTTATAAAGATTAAAGCTGATGGAGGGATGGACACACACTAATGATGCAAAGAACATGATGTTTAATAACATAGTTACTTAGAAAAGCAGAAATCAATATTTCATAAGATTAAATAGGTTTTTCTTGTTTGGCTAATTTTGGTTTTACCTTGTGTTACTTCTGTGGTTTTCCAATACATTTTGTCTGCTAACCTGCCTAGAGATTTGGCTTCAAGGAACTCTGAATTGGATACCTGTGACAAAAACAAGTAAATTTAGGTATGCAATTGGAAAATATTTAACCCAACACAGAGAACAAGCAGAAATCCATCTCTTGGCTTTTTTGGATTTTTTTGTGGGGAGGGGTCTGGGTTTTCTAACATTCCACTAGATACAGGTAGAAAAGATGATGCCATTAGCAACTGACATTGCTAATCAATGACATTCAGAGAGACAAGATTACACTCGAAAGGCATTACAGAGCAGTGAAGGACACTATGCAAGGAAGTCTGGTAGGACAATCAAAAGGGAACAAAACAATGTATACAGCACAGTCTGTCACCATGAGGTAGGTCGTCTCCCTGGACAGATGGCTTATTTGTGTATGTGGTAAGTGGGCAGTTCGAAGCAGCTAAGAAACTCAATTCAATGAAAGAAATTCAATGGGCGCTGAGCAAAGTGCAAAGTACCATGCTTCTCACATCAGGGATGAGAGAGTTCTCACAAAGTCTGTGTCACTTCATAGGCCATGGCCAGGGGGTGCCTTCACGTGGAAAAACACACTCTCTTTTCAAAAAGCGAATGCCGCACCATGGTCCCTCTCCAACAACCACTATGACATAAAAACTTCTTTAAGTTAAAAAAAAGAGAAAGAAGAAACATTTTTTTTTTTACCTAAGTAGATACCGAAGAGAAAGTTGCTTTGTTTTATTTAAAAGGATAATTTAAAAATATTTCACTGAAGAATCAAAGCTTAAACAAAAAGACATAGGAACTAAAACATAAATTAATGGAAATTTCCCAAAAGTACAGTAAGGATAGCTCTGGCTGAACTCTGTAAGGTGTGTATTTGGTTTTTCTCTTCACAAATGCACTATTTTAACACATACTCACAAACGAAGGCTACCAGTGTTTCTGACAAATAGTGTAGAAGGCTTAAGAAAATAGGATACTCATTTTTTTGTAGGTGGGAAGAAAAGTGATTGCTCCTGCAGTGAACACTTCAAGTGATCTTAAGTCACTGACGAAGAGAGATATCCTGTGCTTTACAAAATACAATTTAGGGGCCGGCCAAACTGCTTATCAGAATAAAGTGTCTGCAAGCCAACACAGAGGCTGGGGGTTCAATCACCCGGCCTGCTGTGCCAGCCCCGCCCCTAGGGCACGCTGAGACAGCAATTGAGACTGGGCGTGGTGGCACACACCTGTAATCCCAGCGCTTGGGAGGCTGTAAACAGGTGGATCACTATGAGTCCAATCTAGTAGTGAGACCCTGAACACTCTGCAAATCTCTAAATACAAAAATAAATAAATAAATAGGGCCGGGGAAATGGCTCAATAGAATAAGCGCTTGCCTGGGAAGCACAAGGGCCTGAGTTCAGTCCCCAGTTCCACCAATAAATAAATAAATAAACAAACAAAATAGAACTTAAATAATCAATGTGCCCAACTTACTTTACTTGTGTGAGCAGCTTTTGAAGCCCAAGACAAGAAGTAGCGGCCTTCTAAGTTCACTCTGAGCAACTTTTCAGAGCTGCCCCTCCCATCTGACGTCATTGTACATGTCGCCACTATGCCTCCACTGTGCTAGAGCAAACAAAAGTGGAAAAACGAAAGCTGACTTGCCAAGTTAGACGATGTTAAAAAAAATAAAATAAAAAGAAAGAAAACTCAGTAAAGGTTATCTGATCATGCATTCTTTGGTGGATTTATTTTTGGCTCTACCATTAAAATAAAATCATAACCAAGAGCTATGCTAGAATAGACGAGGAAAAAGGACCATGGGAAGTGATGAATTCAGTTGGCCTAGAGTCCTAACTTGAGCAACTGAATGGAATGAATAAAGTCACATAGCTGTTACTTACAACCTTTGATTCTGGCAGATTAAACAGCTAAATCACTTTTTCTTAAATTGCTAATGGCTCCAGGTGGGTGAGTATTATTCAGAGATAATTTTTCAAAAAGAAATTCCAGGGATTCTGGCACAGGCTGTGCAATATCCATATGATGTTCTTTTCATGTAAAGAGTGGTATTGAAGGAGAAAAACAAAATGTTTATATGTTGTAAACCATCGAGCTGACCAATCTTTTATCATGGTTTTTGGTTTTTGCTAAAACAAACTGGCAGTGATACAGAAGAAATGATCTGAGGGCAAAGAATTCTTGAAAGAAAACTACAGGAGAACATAAATCAAAAAATCTTACAAGGAAGAAGCATAAGCACTGACATGATATTAATTGTGGTCATTTAGTATTGAATATTTCCAACAACAATACACCATAATACTAAAGTCTATATATTTTAAAGGCATGTTCAATATTTATGTAAAAATCTTAAGGAACTCTTTACTGAATTTAATACACTGCTTAAGTATACTTATGTAGAATTCTGAATATAGCAATTATAGTGAAGACAGTGTCTGATGTTCCATGTGCAAGTCTATTAACTTTTAAAAATATTTATTCATACTTTCTACCTTTTTATTTTTTTAGTGGTTGTCTATAGTTATGTCAGCTTATAGTACTATAGACAGCCACTAGAAAAATAACAAGGTAGAAAGTATTAATTATTGAGTCTTTGATGTAATTCAGGTATAAAAAATAAGATACACAAACAGCTACACTCTATGTAATGATAAGACATATGGTATAATAATGTCTGTAAGCATAATATGTATGCACCTTCTATGATACCAAAACATTATGAAAA
Source organism: Ctenomys sociabilis (assembly GCA_004027165.1). NCBI lineage: Eukaryota > Metazoa > Chordata > Mammalia > Rodentia > Ctenomyidae > Ctenomys > Ctenomys sociabilis. The sequence goes on from PVKA01019161.1 coordinate 29,454, forward strand.
CAGTTTGCAATGTATTAATTTATCAAATCCATCTTGTCAAGGTATCTTAAAACTGTCTCATTGATATTTGTACTTCAATAAAACAAAAATTAAAAAAAATATTTATTCATTCAGTCATTTGGTACAGGACCTTGCTGCACAGCTCAGACTCACAGTGATCCCCCTGCTTTCAACCTTCCTCATGCTGGGATTACAGATGTGTGCTGCCACACCCAGTTTTAGTTTTGGTGGCCTGCTTGGTGTGGGCCAGCACAGCATGTGGTAGCAGGGATCAAACCCAGGTCGTTGCGTTTGCCAGGCAGATGCTTAGACCACCAAGCCATCTCCCTAACCCCACGACCACTTCTGATAACTAATCCAAGAAATTCTTCAGTTTTCAGGCTTGTTCTTATAATCCATGAAAAACAAACCTGAAAGGCTGCTGCTGGCTCATCCTGCATCAGAAGAGCCAAATGATAAACTTCCAGAAGTTTCCAGAACCAGTTGCCATCCTACTGGGAGTTTGAAATCTGCCACTGTGGTGCATTTATAACTTGAAAATTATCAAGAGCTATGATTCAGGCCACTGGCGAACTCTAGCTAAGCATCGGTTAATGGGCATTTACTGGTATCATTGGTCAGAGCTGTTCCTTAACCTTTTCATAAAATAGCAAGGAAAATAAAATCTATTATATAATTTAGCTTTGACCAAAAAGAAAACCTAACTTTAAAATACTTTGCATTTACTTTTAGATCAATAAGAAGCCCAGGAATCATGTTATTAAATGTGAAAATATAGGTCAATCAAATCACAACAATCAGGCTTCGCTATAAATAGGCCCATTTATTTAACAGTCAGAAGTAATGTCCTTCAAAACTCATATTAACTTCATTCATGTATATTGTGGCGTTCCTCCGTGCAACTCCAATCAATTCTCTTATCTTCCCCTCTGCTTGGAGGGGTTAGCTCTGTTGATTTGGCATCTGACATCTGGGAACATGTTTGTCTTACAACTAATTGAACATATGGAAAAAATTACATTATTACCCACTGAGCATTATATCATTGAACTTAAGGCAAAAACATTGCACCAATGGCATATCCATGATATGAATTAAGTACTTACTCTGACAGTACACATGATGATGATATCCTGAATCCATTTCCAGGATCTCCTATGTGCAGGACCCCAACAGGTAGCCTAAATAAATCATTCCCTCTATCTCAGCCTGAGTGTCATGCAGGAAATCACATCTGCGACATTCTCTTTCTTACAAGTTCACATATAACTAAGAATATTACCTCCTTGTCTTGTAGACTATGAGATCATAAAAAAGCAATAACTGAAACATATTTAACTTTGCCTTTTCAGCAAGTAATGACCAACAAAAAGGTATTTAATAAACCAATTAAAGTTCATAGTAACAAATTCCTGGAAGATAACCAAAAGTTGTTCATACTTTTTGAGAGTGAACCTGTTACAGTTTTCTCTGTCTGAATTGTTATAGGAAAAACAAGTTTGTTTGACTCCTTTCAGCTTTAGTTTCACATTTGGGCAAAGCCCAGGCTGGCAAAGTTGTGTTCACTGATTTTCTTGGTGAAAAATAAGCCCTTGGGCCTTTGAATAACGAGTCTACAGGGCCTTGCAGCAGGGCTCCCTTGAAACTGGACGTGGGAGTGTCTTCGTGTCTCAGCGTGGTGAGGGTTCACAGTGAGGTGAGAGATCTTCGACTTTTCCTTTTCTCTGCATTTGGCTCTTGCTCGGTATCCCTCAGGAAATAAGCTGTTAGGGCTGTGCTGCCACATCAAAATTCTGAAAGAAGATACCTTAGAACCACCGAAGTAAACCTTCCTTTGCGGATAATGGAGCTGGCTGAGCACCACGCCTTTCATCACTGAGCAGAGAGCAGAAATAACCGAAGCTGAACGCTCACTCCAGAAACACGTCTGACAAAACAGTTTTCTCGGCCCTCAGCTCTGTGGTTTCATATTTAATCACTTCAGCACTTTGCTGGTTAAACAACTCCGATATGAAATGTGAATCCCAGCAGGGACTATTTCATCCCAAACAGCTGGAAAACTGTTAATTCTTCTTTCCCTGCCACTTGTTATAGATTCCAGAGGATTATTCCAAAGCCCTATTTATTTTATTCCATAAATTATATATTCTGTAGACTTTTTTAGAAACTGCAAACTTCAGTCCCAGTATCTTTTTGTAAATGTTGTCTCCCTTTTAACATGAGCTTTATACAAATAATCTAAGCTCAGAACCAAATTTCTGACAGCAGACTTAGACGCGAGCCCTCTTAGGCACTGCCACCTTCACAAAGCACAGAAGAACAGTTTCCAAGTCAGCTGGGGAAAGACTTCCACATGGGTGAGCTCTTGCCTCCTCTCTGGTTCCCATCATTGCCATGATTGGCAACCTCTGTCTGAGTGGGTTCACTTTTACTATACCAAATACCTTTGGAAAACTAAGGATATTATAGTTTTAATATTTTTTTAATTTGTAAGAATCCTATCTTACTAACTTCATCTCTGGAAAGTTACAAGTGGCATAAGGGTTTTTCTTAGAGCATTCAAGCTTCCATAAACATTGCTGTTTTCTTCTTTAAAATTGGCTAAGTGTATTACATGTTAGAAAAACCTAATGATCATATTCATCATAGGGAATTTGTGCCTGTGCATATCTTGATTCTTTTTTTCCTTCTTCCCGCCCCTCCTTTCAACCCTAGGGCTGTACATGAATATGAGGAGTGAATAATAATGACGAATCATTACGTAGGTTACAAGCCAGCAACATTACAGTGAACAACTGTGTCACTGAGGGTAGGGGCCAAGTGTCAAGTACCACTGCTGAATTCTCTCTCCAGGGAATCACAGCTGCCCCAAAGTGAACTGAAATCCAAAGAGTACTTGTCCCTGTGCCTTTGATTCAGAATACTTTAACATCATGAATTATAACACCAGGCCTCATAGTGTTCTGGTGTGAGGCGGTCTAACCCACTCTGAATTCTAATCAAGTGAATCTCTATGAGTCTAATAGAACTTATCCTTTCCCTCCCTTTGCCAGAGGTCTGATCACTTACAGTCTCAGAAGACTCACTCTTTCTCTATCATCTCCATAACTATTTTTAAACTGTTAGGAAATATTGGGAAAAGGGAGCATCCACATAGACTATATTGCTATGTGATCACACTCTGAGTTTTTGTGAACTCTTTACGATGAAAAAGTCATTATGGATCCCACTAATCTATCTCATTCCAGGATGATGACATCTTGTTAGTTTCCAAGAATTTGACAAAGTATATGAAGAGGCAACATAGTCATCTAACTTCCAAGGCAGGTCTGTAAATTCTAGATACACCCAACAACCTAAGCTTAGATCTATATTTACACATTATATGGTGCAGAACTTTTCCACATTGATGATAACAGTTAGACTACTGAAAATAAGGAAGGGCTTTTTTGCTCTCTTGTTGCAGTAAATATTTAGCCTAGATGAAAACCACTACATTTATGTTTTTGTACTAATCACTTGATTAGAATTATGTTTTTGTACTACATGCCAATAAATTTACATTGTTAACATTTTGGCCCTTTGAACCCATTAAAGAATTCTTCATTTATCTGTTTTCCTTTTAAGTCCCCCTGTCCTTTGGGCTGTTGTTTTATAGAATTCTCCAAATTATAAAGGAATGATCCCTGAAAAATAAAGAAATATAAGAATTTTAAAACCCTTGTTGTTTATTTCTAACCTTAAGAGATTGAATTCTAATTTAGTGCTCAACAGTTCAAATTGAACTTCCAAGCACTATTTTTTTCCCTAACTCTATAATTTTTATTTATTTATTTATTTATTTATTTATTTTAATTGAAGAACAAATAGCAATGAGACAGTTTCAAGACAAATTAACAGGACAGATTCAATAAATTAATGCATGGAAAACTGTTTTTGTAATGTTTTGGTATCATACAAGGTGCATACATGATATGGTACTTACAGACATTATTATAGTAGATGTCTCTAATCAGTGAATGAGGAGAGTGTAGCTATGTACTTATCTTTTATACCTGAATTATATCAAAGATTCAATAGATAATATTTTCTACCTTGTTATTTTCCTAGTGGTTGTCCATAGTACTAGAAGCCAACATAATATCTTGTCCAACCACTATTAGTGCAAATCTTGCTTCTCATAGAATTATGCAGAAGCACAGCATATTTATCCTAACTGTACTGTTTATACACACACATCATGACTCTTTCTTTGCATACCCTTTTTTTTTTTTTTTTTTGTCTAGACCTGTCAAAGATGAGCACTCCATTGTCATTAAACCAATTTAGGTGCCTGAACTCCATGACACAATCTAACACAGTGCAGCATTCTACAATAATAGTGAGTTATCTGAAGAAGTTGTTGACTGTAGCCATTTACAACTCAACTTATTAATATGGCCCTGCATTATATGCCTCATTTTTATACTTATCTGCTGGATGGTTAAGACTGAGATAGATCAAGCCCTACATACTAAAAGATGTAGCTTTTGTTTCTGTTGAGGTCAGTGAAGTCCCCTCAGGGTTTATGTTGTAATACTGTACCTTACTCTGTAGATCCTTTGTCTGTGTCATCCATGTGGATGAGTCATAGCCAATGCTTGACCAGTTTGCTCTCTGTGAGAGCCTGAGAGAAAGTTTTCTCTCCATGTGACTCTCCTCAGGCACACTATAGATCATCAGTCTCTTTCCTCTGTGGCTCCATAATCTCCTTGGTCAGAAAGTTTGGGGCACAACTGAGTTTCGTGATGTTGCAGTACAGGTTCTCCTATGTCCTGAGTCTTTGCTGACCTTGAAAGGCTAGGGCCAAAATGTTGGCTGGCCTTGCGGCTCCTCTATTTCTCCAATTTTGATCTGTGAACTTAGGTAATTAACCATCCAGAAGACAAGCTGATCAGTATCCTACAGCATACGCTGTTCAGTTTACCCTAACTATCTGACTCAATTCATTTTAGTTGTTGTTGTACATTTCTATTTGTATTTCTTCTTTTGACTTCTTATACTAGAGATACTATAGGATATTTGCACATGTGTGTCTGGTTTATTTCACTTATGAGTATATATTCCAGTGGCATCCACTTCAATATAAATGCTTCAAGTTTATCATTCTTTATAGCTGAGGAATACTCCATTATATAGAAATACCACATATTTTTCAACCATTCCTCATGTGACGGACATCTTGGTTATTTCCAAGATTTTGATATCACAAACTGTTCTGCTATAAATATAGGTACACATATATCGAGGATCAATGGAATAGATTAGAAGATGCAAAGGCATCTACGAACAAACTCAGCCATCTGATTTTCAACAAAGGGGCCAAACAAGCCTACTGGAAGAAAGATAGCCTCTTTAACAAATGGTGCTGGAAAAACTGGCTTTCTACATGCTGAAAAGTAAAACTTGACCTAGCTCTATCACCATGCACTAAGTTAAAGTCAAAATGGATTAAAGATCTAAACATTAAAACAGAAACACTCAATCTCCTGGAAGAGAAAGTAGGAGGAACTCTTGAAGACATAGGGGTAGGTAAAGAGTTCATGAACAAACATATATTCACATGGGAAACACTTGAAAGGATCAACAACTGGGATCAACTCTTCTTGAGGAGTTTCTGCGCGTCAAAAGAAATTGTCAACAAAGTGAAAAGACAACCCACAGATTTTGAAAAAATCCTAACAAAAAGAAATCACACAAAGGTCTTCTGTCTAGAATATATAAAGAACTAAGATATAACAGCACCCTCAAACTTAAAGACCCAATTCAGAAATGGGCATCTGAAATGAATACCCACTTCTCAGAGGACAAATTAAAGAAGTGAATAAATATATGAAAAAATGCTCCACATCCATGAAATGCAAATAAAAACAACACTGAGATACTATCTCACTCCAGAAAGAATGACTATCATAAGGAAATCAACCAACAACAAATGTTGGAGAGGTTGTGGGGAAAAGGGAACACTTCTCCACTGCTGATAGAAATGTAGACTGGTACAACCACTGTGGAGATCAGTGTGGAGACTCCTCACAAGAGTAGGACTGCAAATCCCATTGAAGCTGGCTCTCCCCCTACTGGGAATTTTTCCAGAGGAACTGAAAACATTATATCATAGTGATATATGTGTACCTATGCTTATACCAAGCACTCTTTTATCCAGTAGTGATGTTGAAGGGAGGTTTTTAGTTTACTAACACTAGGTTTAACTTGTAGTTTTCTCTCTGAAGATTTGATAAATTTAGTCCACAAAATAAACTGACAGTAGACTAATGACAACAGAAACAACACACATCCTGTTACATACGTAAGGGTGGCTGGCACGCTCATTTAGACTGAGTCTCTTAGAGGAGAGTGATGTCCATATATGCAGCCATGCACATGGCTGGGCCTCCACTGAAAAAGATGCAGCATCCCACACACGAACTATCGCAATCAAAAGAAGGAAGCCAACCACACACAGACAAAACATCACACCCATGAGATTTGGGGCCTGCTCTACTTTGTGTTCAGAACCTCAGAGAACACTAGGAATGTTCTCCAATTTTCAGGTCACTTCAGTTTTCACTCTGTATTACATAACGCACTAAGTAGAATTCTGAACAATCTTCTTATCCACTAGATTCTCATTTAGTGATATACAGAATACAGAGAGTAGCTTTTTGGGTATTATGCTTTTAAATTTATAGGGTAAAAATGGAAAATGATTCAGAAACATTGTGCATGCCTGTTTGTGCTTGACTAATGGCCTTTGACTAACTTAACCCTGGCCAACCCTTGGAAAAGGCTGCCAGGAACACACAGACAGTGCAAACGTCATTGAAGATAAGCAAGTTACGATGTGTGGGTTCATGGTACAAGATACCTGAATCAAGTCATTTCTCCAAACACAAGAAACTCACCCAGGGAAAAGGCAGTTTATATTGATAAATAATAGATAAGAATAATAAATATCCCTCTCAAAATTAACATTTTGTTTTTAGACATGTTCTGCTGGATAATCATGATTCGTCTGGGAAAGCTTGCTTAATATTTGTTATCAAAGTACAGCTTGATCTTGTAACACTAAATTAAATTATTTCTTATTACTAAGAAATAAAGCAGAGTAACTGCTCATGCTTTCGTTGAGTAAGCAGGCTTCCAGAATCACATCTATAGTTACATTTATGTGCATATAACTCAAAGTAGTTAATCACTTAATAAAGATAGGTGAGACACACTGAAAGCATTCAACAGAATGTTATTTGCCACTTTTATATAATTTGTGTTAACATCTCCCAACTCAGACTTCAGATATTTAAAAACTATTCCAGTGTCTCTTACATATAATTATTTGAATACTGTCAACACAGAACTACTAGACTCTCAAAGTTAGGGTTGTGGATTGAACTACCATTTTGATTATTGGAGTGGAGCATATTTTTCTATTGCTAGCACTTGAGTCAATCATATGCAATAATAGTTAATAAGAAGTCACTATCATAGCTAGTGTTAACCATGGAAATTAAACACTTTATTTGTTCATTCTTATTTTTACACTTTGCCCAAATGTATCTCCTGATCGCTTAATGTGCACTTCCACCTGGCATCCTTTTCTCTATTGTGAATTTTGACTTATCCTTCACTGCCAGGTTCAAATGGCAATGCTTTCCCTCACCATCTCATTTTTAAAAAGATAGCTACCCCTAGTGTAGGTATAGATATAGATGTAAATGTAGATATAGTTATGAATGTAGATATATCATCTGTTCCATACTATAAAATACGCACGGAAAATAGTATCTTTGCATTCTATAATACGTTGAATTATATCCTGCCAAGAAATATGTTGAAGTCTTAATACTCAGTACATAAGACTACAATCTTATTTAGAAGTAGAATTATTGAAAATGTATTAGATATGACAAGGTCATAGTAAAGTAGGGTAGACCCATAATACAATGTGATGAGTGCTCTTGACAGCCATGTAAAAACACAAAGATGTATGAGAATGACCCATGAGAGAGGCAGAGATTGAAGGATTGCAAATAGAACTCAAGGGGCACCAAGAATCACTTAGCTGTCAACAGGAGCAATGGAAAGGTAAGGACTTCTCCCTCTGTACAGCCTCAGAAAGAGTGTGTGGCCCCACTTGACATATGAGTGTCTGCCCTCCAAAACTGTGAGAGGACAAACATATCTCTGTGGTTTTAAGTAACCTACTTTGTGGTGCTTTGTTACAAAAGCCATGGGAAACTAATATATGTTTCCAGATTCATGAGAAAAACTCCAATATTTTTGTGCAGAATACAGTGGTTTTAAGAATTTTAATAATCAGTTTAGATTTATGTTATGGTTTGAGTCTGAAAAGCCCCCAAGTTTCATGTGAGCAGAAGGTGACTGGGTCTTGGGGTACCCACGGGGGTTGGTCCACTGATGGGTTCACAGCTGAGCTGCGGTTAGGAAGTAGCACTGAGGTGGTGAAATGGTCACTTGTGTTGCAACTGAGAAGGGTGCAGTGCCCTGGCCCACTCTTCCCTGATCCCCTCTTTCATCTTTCCTACTCCTGGCCACTAAGATGTGAGTAGCTCTTCCTCTACTGCGTCCCTCCCAGTGCTGTTTCCACCTTGGGGTAGCATGCCACAAGCTGTAACTCAGCCAAAATAGACCTCTCCTCCCTTGAAGTTTGGGTGTGGGGTACAGTGTCTAACTAGTCAGGAAAGTGACTAAGACAACTTAAGTAGAGTTATACGGGCATAGCATGAAATGGCTAAATTGGATCATCTAAAATTGTGGCTGTAAGAGTCAATGATCTTCTATTTGATTTTTTCATTTCTATTTTTTTCCCCTTTAAATCTCTCCTTCCTTCTTTCTGTCCCTCCCAACCCTTACTTCTTGCTCTTCTTCTTATTTCCACTTCCTAATATAAGGGTTAGACGGAAGAAAGGGGAAAGAGATGTTTTTATTCTATTTTGTTTTATTTATTTATTTTTAAATGTATTTTAGTACAGGGTCTATGGAGTCTCACTACACAGATATGACTTGTAGGGATCCTCCTGTTTTCAGTCTCCTAAGCCCTGGGGATACAGCCATGCACCAACACACCCAGGCTCAGTCACCATCTCAGCAAGCCCCAGGGGCAGGGCCAGCATGGGATGCTGAGGATCGAACCCCAGTCCCTGCTTCAGCCTGAGTAGGTGCTTTCATCTGCTAAGCTATCTGGCTGGCTCTGAAAGAGCTGTTTTTAAAAAAGAATTGAAACACATTATTCATCACCCATAACGAATGTGTCTATTATGTACTAATAAAAAAGTAGATTCTTAAAAATTTATAAAAGGAGTTTATGATCCTGTATGAACTCATAGTTAATGTCATATTTTAACTTTCCAACCCACCTAAAAAGTTGAGATGATAGATTTTGGGAACTTAAAAAACTTATTCTATTTTCCCTTGACCTATGACCTGCACTGTTTGTGCATAAAATGAAAATTATTGTTAGTCATCAAGGTTATGATGTTATTTTTCAACAGATGATTCATAAAAAATAACACAAATATTCATCTCCATATTTTATCTATAAGTAGGGATATGGTGTCTGAGAGTCTAAAACAATGTTTTCTGAAGCATTTTATTTATACCTTATTTGTTCATAGTGTTTTCTTAATCTATTATCATATATTTATACATGCCTTATCCACGTGTCTTGCCTAAAACATTAATTTACACATAAATGTTAGCATACAGAAGCAAGCTGATGGGGCTGGGGAGATAACTTGGCAGTCTAAGCAGCAGCCTGGCAAGTTCAAGATCCTGGGTTCAATCCTTTGTACTGCACACTGTGCTGGCCCTGGAATCTAACACGACACTCAGGCCCTCCACTGGGTATGGTGGAATTCTCCTGTAATCCCAGGCTGGAGATAATGAGACAGGAGTATCACTATGAATCCAAGATGCATAGCGAGACCCTGTACCAAATACATAATTATGCCAGAATCTCTATTTCAGCAATTATAGCTATAAAAAATGAAAAAATAATTCTAGGAAAATTTGGAAAGAGAAATGTAATTTCAGTGCCTGTGGTTAAAAAGAATATTTGCTGTAAAATTAAAAATTCCACAGTGCATGGGGAAGGTAGAATGCCTTACGATTTGGTGCCTAAAATGTACAATTATAAAGGAAAGCAATTTTGTTTAAGAATGACTGGGAAATCCGGGAGTATGAAACATGTGTTTTGTAAAGTCTTTCTGAATTTATCTGCCACAATATACAATGAAGTTGTGAAATCTATTGTAACATAGAAAACTGCCTTCTTTGAGCCAAACCCAGGGTTCTAACAGCAGCGATTAGGGCTGGCCCCAAAGATGTCCATCTTCTCTGTTTACTTCTGCGGGCCCAAGGCCACACGCTGAAGGATGGCTTAGTCAGAGCTAGGCTCCTGGGCTCAAGGACTCCCGTGAGTGTCCTTGCTCTGTTGCAAACTGTCATGGTCACAGATGATGTAAAATCATGGGTCAGCCCCGGATTTGCTGTGGCAGCTTTGGATAAGTTCTTTCCCTCTGAAGCTTAATGGCTTCATTCATAAGTGAGAATGATGTTAGCATCTGCTTCCTATAAGGATCCTGGGCATAAAACATAAAAATGCAGACTGCTTAGCATAGAGCTCAGTATATAATAACCATCAAATTAAATCTTACTGTTATCATTAGCATCACCATTATGAGGAGGTAATGGATCAACTAAGCAAGCATAGGAAGGACAGTGCCTGTTTGTTAGTGGATACCCTATATCTGTAGTGTATTCCCTTCCATCTATGGCAAGAATTTACACTCTAGGGACAAACCCAGCACAGCGCTTGCTTCTGCTAACACAGTTTTATTGGAATAAGCACTTCTGTTTTTTATTTTCTATGTCTGCTTTTCTCCTGAAGAAATGAGTGGCTCTTTAAAAAACAGACCATAGATGGTACACCAGCCTGGAACACTTACTATTTGAGCCTTTGCAGACTAAGCCTGCTGATCTTGTGCAGACCCTTGCTAATGAAAGGGCAGGGTGCAGACCAGCAAGACCCTGCAAACTGGATGTGCTGCTGAAATGCAGGCATGCAGGCCACACCTGAATCAGAGTCTGAGCTTTCACAAGGGTGTTGAGGAATTTCCCATGCACACTAAACATTGGGAGGCATTGTCTAACAAAGGATTGGTGAACCTTTTAAAGATGAACACCAAAACTGCTGCCCAAAACCTACTCATTTATCACGAAGTGTCAACATTGTAATTAAACCTCAATATTCAGGTTTTAGCTTAGAAAACATAACACATATATTAACATCTTTTGTCTTAAAATGAAAGAACACACATGCCACCAATGGTCTAAACTGTCTAGTCTGGGGGTCCACAAGGGACCCCTTGCAAGATAGTAAATATCTTAATATTACAGTAATTTTGTCTCTTCTGCAAGTATTCAGTTCTAGTCTGGTAGCTCAAAAATGGCTATAAACAATATGTATATAAATAGACATGGTTCTATACCAATAAGACTATTCATGGCCAATGAAATTTGAACTCCCATATAATTTTCATGTCATAAAAATATTACTGTTTTATAACTTTTTTTTTGGTGGAACCAGGGATTGAACTCAGGCCCTTGTGCTTGCCAGAGAAGTGCTTATTCCACTGAGCCATCTCTCCGGCCCACTGTTTCATCATTTTAAAACATTTAAAAATGTAAAAACATTTATTACCTCACAAGTCATACAAAAACAGGGAGCAGCTGGATTTGGTTCACAGGTCATGGCTTGCATAGATGGAGTAGAGGTTAACCCCCAGCACTGCCTGCCCAGTGCTCTCCTGTTCGCTCTGCCCAAGGCTGTGACACCTTTGTATCTCCTAGTTGCTAAGACTGTACAAAGGTTGCCAGTTGCTCGTCATCCTAGAACCATCCTAGAACATTTTCTTTTCCTCCTGTAGAATTTCTAACTTGAAATATAAAGTTTCTGTCTGTTGACACGATGGTTTACCACATCTCTTTGCATTGGAAGAATACATCGTTGCACAGACAGACTGAGTTAGAAGTGTGTTTGGGTGCATATGTGCATGTGTGGTACAGAAATATCTATACCTATATATCTATATCTGTATTTGTATACAAAGCGGTAGGTGATTAATTGTACCAAAGATCACTTTTAGACCCAAATTCAGTCCAACCACATTGAGTGTTATTAAATATACAGGCAAGGCTCAAATTTCTGCAGTTGATATACAAGTCTTATGAGAGATAGAATTTATGAACAATCAGTTTTATGAAAAAGTTTGATTCACAGAAACCTTTAGCTTTTTGTTCAAACTTTTTAAGTATAAACCTACAGCAAAAAATTAATGACTTACTAAAAATCAAGATGAAAGGATTTTGTTATATTAATTCAGCATTAATAATTTAGGTTAAGTATTTAGGAAATATGAAAGTATTCAAGATCACTAGAAGCACAATTTAACTGGAGTATGTGAACAATCATAGAGAAAACATTTATATATATATATGTTTTATAAAATATATATATATATAATTTTTAAAACAAAGCATTATTTCATTCATACACCTGAATGAGTATTTCTCCATATGTATACATGGAAAGAGAAAGCAAAATAAACAGAAAATACATATACATTTTAAAATTTTACTGAATAAATTTGTTAGAGAAGGTTCTGACTATTATTCTAGGCTATTGTTACACCTTCATAGATATATTAATATCTATAGATATGTCTATCTATTGATATATAGATATACAATTTTAATAACAACATATAGACATATTGACATGTAAATATATAATTTTTAACTTAATAACCATGACTCCTTCTAATATCATCCAATTTTTTCTCTGCTTTCTAGGATAACCTATTGTGTGGAATATGAATCTTAGAAGACCTTACTTAGTCTGACAAATCCTTGAACTTCAAATCATTCACAAATGAAGTGTTTCCCTAGAAGATGAAAGAGGAAGACTTTAGCTACACAAATCAGAGGAAACAATATCCATCAGAAACGAGTACGCATTAATTAGT
>PVKA01019162.1:0-22531 GCA_004027165.1 Ctenomys sociabilis
ATAATTATTGAATCTTTGATATAATTCAGCTACATAAATACCTGTAAATATAATATCATGTATGCACCTTGTACAATACCAAAACAATATGAAAACAGTTTGCAATGTATTATTTCATCGACTCTGTATGGTTATGGGGTTTTGAAACTGTCTGATTGACATTTGTATTTCAATAAAATAAAAATAAATGGAAAAAAAATAAAAAAAAAATAAAACACAAGTAGAATGCTCACTTTTCTCAGCAGATAATGGATCAGGATAATGTTCCAGGATCAGATTGCTGAGCCTGAAGAAAGTTTCATAAGCAATGTATTCTAAGGTAGTCTGAGAATAGCTTTAGGAGGGTATAGATGAAATATGAAGACATGAAAGGAGAGTATGACTTACTTTATGATATAGAATGTAATTATTCTGGGGTGATGGGTATGTGTCTATGTACACATTTTTCTTTACCTAATGGCAATAGCTAAATTGTTTTTCCTCTTTGGTCTAAGAATTTTGAGAATAATAGTTTAGCTTTAATTTTTCCAATGTTTTATGTACTAATTCTGAGGTTTCTTACAATAAATAAGTCTGTTGAATCCTGAAGTTAGCTAAGTATATGGTAGAAAGGAAATGCTTTTTAGACATCTTGAACATTTAAGAATGTTTTGGTCCTTCACAGCAGTGTTTGAGAGCAAACACAAAATATTGAGATAATCTTATACCAGTTAACATGGGGATATTATTCTCTTCTTCATTTAAGTCACATTTCAATCATGTTGAGCCTCATTACAATGTCCAGTGACCCAATTGTCAGTGCATATAAAATTAAAATATATTTGGAGAAATTTTATACAGTTTAATTGGTATTCCAATTAACATTTTGCATTTTGCCATTGGATCTTTCATTACAAATGGATTGTAAAATTAAATGAGGTAGCACATTTCCTATATTTAGTAATATGTAATTTATTTTGTACAGTAATTTCCTAGTGATAAATTATGAGCAGTTGTCATCACTAGATATAATAATGAAATGATTGTAGTAATATAAAATTTCCCTATAGTTTACATCCATCTTCTTGACAAATACATTCTGCTGTCATTTGCTTCCATTTCAGAGTAAATGTTTTATATATGATTAAAGCTTGAATCTGCTCTTTTGATCAGGGTAGCACGCCTTAGGATTTTACATAGTATGGTTATTATTGGAGAACTTGCAACATGATAATATTACATCTCCTTAAGCTAAAATAAAATTATGTACACTTTGAGATTTTGGTCCACAGACATTTGTCTATGTCATGCAAAAAGTTAAATCAGTTCTTCTGTGAAGGTTAACTGAGTTAATATTTATGAAAAGATATGACAGTACATTTAATTTTGAACATATAGGTGCTTGTTACCACCACCAGTGATATGTCTTTCTTCTTTATGTTTTAAAAAATTGCTAATATTTCATATTCACTAACCTTCTTTGTGGGATTCTGTGTTAGACAAATGCCATTACTACACTAGGCACTAAAATCAGGATTAAGATTTTTAGGAAAGGAGTTGAGAATTATACATAGGAGAGTATTGGTGGCACTACAATTATTCAGTCAGTTTTTAAAGAATCACAATTGATGTCAGTTGATATAGTCTATCTATTTTGTTGACAGTACTAGCATATAATGGAATTTACTCTATTTTGTGTACTGGAAGCTGCGTGACATGTAAAACCACAGGACATCAGCTTCACGTTCATTTATTAATTTCAGAGTCAGTTTCCTAAATTTTAAAGAGAGATTCTGTGTTTTAGCTCAGCACCATTAAAAACTTTCTTGTCTCAACAACTTTCTCAAGTTTTCTGTGCACCCCTTGCTGATTTTAGTCCCTAATGTACAGCATGCTGAATACCCTGATTCTTAGTTCATCGAATTCTTATTTTCTATCTTTCACTCTACTTCATGTCTCCTGCAGCAGATGAGTCCAGGATGTGAATTCACCAACTCTATAACACATGTTCTCTCCCCATTTAAATTTTCCTATTCTTAGAGCACCATCTTTCTTCTTTTGCTCCCTCAAAATGTAATTTTAATGATGCCATAATTTGTAGATGATCCCCAAATTTATTAATCTTTGTTAAATGTTCTTCTTGTCATTGTTCAGTTATTTTGCTTTCATTTTCCTCCAAGATACATTTTGAGTTTATTGTTTCTTCACTGCACTTGGTAAAACCTCCACTGTGTACAAAATATAAATTAGTAAAGTTTCCGTATAATTTCTGCCTGAATAGAAAATGCTGAGCATAGATAGTATGTGTATGACATAGAAACATAGATATAGATAAGATAATTTCTTACTATCCTAAAACTGTTTTCAATAAGACCTGTTTGTAAGTCCCTTGCTCTGTGCTCCTGCCAATCCATTTAATTTTCCTCAAATCTAAGTGTTTCCACATTGCTACTTAAATCACCATCTAGTTCACTGAGAAAATACAAATGCTAAAACAAACATCTATGATGACATGTGAACATTTATAATCATATAATTTTCTCCTTTATGCATTTGAATGCCTGGCGATTGTTCTACAATTTACAACATCCTTTTTGTACAGATCACTATTCTGTAGAGTGCATTATTATATGATGTTCATAGAAGGTATCCTTCTGTTCTTCTATTAGGTCAAATGATTAAAACTTTTGGTTTATCAGCACTCCTATTCACCTCCTTTATTCCTGTCATTGAATATCAGTTCTGTGCAATTATTTTCTAGCCTAAATTACTATACAGAGAACCGATCATATTGAGTTGTTTTCTTCTGTGTTATTAACAAGGACCATTTAACAGGTTTCAATGTCCCTAATTAAGAAGCTAAACAATTATTTTTGAAATGTCCAATTCAATTTCATCCAAATCCTATGCATTTTCAACCATAGATGAATATTTTAAAATGCCAATATTGTTTTTACCTAATTTTTCTCATGTATAGAAACATATGCAAGAATCTCTCTTAAATGACCTTACTCCTGTATAATTTTTGCAAGCCCACCATAATAGCTTCTCTTAAATCTTTATTAAGGATTTGTATTAACTTCTTAATTTTCACTAAAAACACTAGGAATACATTTCAGTAAACACCTTTGTGTATAAAATACAGGATTTTAGTGAATATCAAAACTTTTCTGAGGTATAATTTAGACATAAGTAAACTATGCCAATGACTCCACAGAGGCATGATCAATAAGGCCTAACAAGGAAATATCTATCAATATACTTGACCATAGCAATCCATAACATTTCATATTTCCATCTTGCTTCTGCAATTCTAAGATAAGCAGGAGTCAGCCTATCAGATCTTTCTTTTCCAGTAAATTATTCTACTAATGCAGGTTGTTCATCACATAACTGATTTTACAACCGTGACCTCTCTTTGCCAAGCACTAGTGAAATATTATAGAGATTCAATGCATATGTCATTCAATGATAAAGGGACTCAATGAGTATTTTAGGAAAGAGAGTCATATTTGCAATAGAAAGGTTCCCTAGTGGCTGATGAGGGCTCTCCCAGAAGACGTCATCCCTGGGGCAAGATCTGAAAAGCTGCTGTTTCTTTGGCAACAATTTTTCCTGTTTCCTGGCAACCATAATATGAACAGTTTTCCTCTGTCAGGTGAAATTCACTGAACTCAGGAACCAAAATAAGTGTCTTCTGCTATGTTGTGCGTGCAAAGTATTTTGCGGAACAGAAGGTGACAAATTGGTGGGGTCCTTCTTTCTTCTGTTTCCTTAAATTGTGCATTACTGCAACTCTGACCTCCCAGGAGCTGTCTTCTCTTTAACTCTCAAACCTTTTGCAGAGAAGCAAAACAAACAAAAAAACAAAAAAAATCAATGTTGTGTACAAGTCTGTTTTAGTAAAATACATGTCTCCACATTTTGCAGCACATTAGTATGAGGACAGCAATGCAAGCAATTGTAAAGAGAGAGACAAAAGTAAGTAGAAAGAGAAAATGGATCCATTCTCTTCCCATATTAACTGGACATCTGGAAGGGATATTTTTTTTAACACAAATAGCACAGTATGTAGCTCACCCCATGCAGTGATTAGCAATACTTGGCATTCTCCGTTGTTGCTATTTTACAGAATTATTCAAGCTAACATTTCAATTTGGAAGTTATTTGTAGTAATAAGTTTCAACTAAATTGTTTGTTGTAATTATTTGATGCTTTTATAGGCCTCATAATAAAGACTTGGTTTAAAATGAATCAAATATATTATCCTACACCAGTTATTTTATTCTATTCATAAAAAGTAACATCAAATTACCATGAATTAAACATAGCATTATTAGTGTTGTGTTTTATTTTGTTTTCCCTTTCTGAAAACAATATTACACTGCTGTCGTAATGTTTGACAACACAAGCACTGGAAGTGATACATTACTCAGTTACAAAAAAGGTATTTATACTTTATGTATCAGATCACTTAGACATTATGACTATAACAAAAATGGAATTATCAAAATTTCGGGATCATTTTCATCTTAGTGATATGTGTATGTTCAAATGAATCTACACTTCAGACATTAAAAATTTGCCTATTTCTTAGTGTATATTTCCATGTGTTGAATTTAACATGAATATTTCCCTTCATCTTGCACCCCAGTATTATCTACAGAATCTTGAATTTTATTTTTGATGTCCTTTTTTATATTATATCACACATACTAATGTTTTCCATTTTCTATTTTATTGCAAATGCTTTGGGCTACGATGAAAAAATCCAGATTTAAAATTATCAGCAAGGATGAGGGTTAGCCCAAGGTCAGATTGTATATTCCACGTCATTGGGTTTAGCTTGAGTTGGTCCAGTTTACACAGGAAAAACTTTCCTGAACTGAGCTGTATCTGTGACAGGTCCCATTTTTTCTCTTAATATTAATGCTAATCAGGTGAGATTACAAAACTAAATTTACCATAAAGACATTTTGATTGATATATGTGGCTGAGATCATATTTACCTCCATGAATAATCTCCATGAATAATGGTCAGTTTCCTGAGAAATTGCACCTTGTTTTAATGAATTAAAAGCAAGGTATTTCCAGCCCCATATTTATCAATCAACGATAAATTGTCTTTGTTGTTAGGTCCAGTTTTGCTACACTTTTGCAATATTTCAGAAACTCAGTGCAGCTTTGTTCAGTTAATTTTCTTTTCTGAGAGGGGGAAAAAAGGAGACAGAAGTTTTGAAATAAAAATCCTTAACCAAGTTTCAGATTAAGGCAAACACTTGAGGCCTATGACCACTTTCATAAATTTTAAGGATTGTTTTTTTCTATGTTGGTGAAGAAAGGAAATACACTCAGTAAGAACTTCGCTTCTCAAGCTAAGCTGATCTATAATCAAGATTATAGATAGATTTTTGAATGTTCTACATTCACAAATTCCAAAGAAATTCAGATTTTTAAAATGCGCTTTGATAGTATGATGAAGTTTTGTTTTCCAAAGAGCAAAACTTGCAACAGGTTTTTAAAGAGTTTCAACAATGTTCGTAATTTTCTAAACCAGGGTGTTTCTCTCATATTTCACAAGATTATTCATCAATATTCAAGAAAAAATGGTTGCCAATTTTTTTAATTTAGATATTATATTTATTTCCATTAATTGTATTTTGGCATAACTTATAAGGGGCTTAATGATAAATAATACATTGATAAAGATATGCATTACACACTTCAGCACATATCAAAAATTTGCTGTCAGTGAGCAGCGTGTATCAAGCTGTTCTTTATGTTAAAGCAGAAGAGGGAAGCTTACTATTTCTATGAAATCTTAATAAACAATGCCATGGACTGATAGGATAGCTCAGCAGTCTAGATCACCTGCCTAAGCCAGCTTAGGCAAGAGTGCAGGCACCGTGGTTCAATTCTAGGCACCAAATATGGAGCCAGCCCCATTCCCAAGGTGTGCTTAGCTGGGCACACAAAAAAGGGACAGTGCTATATGAATTTCTTTTACATCAATTTTTTACTCAAATGTATTTTGTTTGTTCTTTGAGTAAAAGTCTTTCTCTGTAATTCAGGCAGGCCTTGAACTCATTCTGTAGCCCAAGATGATCCCGATCCCTGACAATATTCCTTCTTCAGCCTCCCAAGGACTGGGATTATCGCAGGGTGCCAAAGGTCAAAAATACTCAACAATGCTATGAATTCTGTCAAATGATTAATTTAGGCACATTTGTCTGTTTTCATCTGTCTTATTTTGCTTATCATCCACCTCAGCTAACTATATATATAACAATTTTTGGTGTTTCATCATCTTTCCTGAACTCATTTCTTCCTCTAAGGTGAAATAATTCCACCTGTTCCTTTTCCTATTCAATTGGAATTTAAACAAACATATGTCTTATATTCATCACATTTAAAAAATTAAGCAAATCTCACTGAACACATCGGTAGCTGAGGGGCTTCTTGTCTGCCGCTTTCATTAGCACAGCTGGGCCTACACTCAAGCACTCATGTTGAAGGGACCTGCAGTTGGCATTGATCTTGGCACCACCTACTCCTGTGTAGGTGTCTTCCAGCACAGAAAAGCAGAGATAACTGCCAATGATCAGGGAAATTAAACTACTCGAATCTATGTCACTTTTGCTGACATTGAATGACTGATTGCAGATGTTGCAGAAAATCAACACAGTGAGGTATAAACCTCACCAATACAGTTTTCAATGCTAAGCATCTGATTGAATGTAGATTTGATGATGCTGTTGTCCAGTTTGACCTGAAACACTGGCCGTTCATGGTGGTGAATGATGCAGGTAGGCCCAAGATTCAAGTAGAATACAAAGGAGAGATAAAGAGCTTCTACCTAGAGGACATGTCATCTATTGTGCTGACAAAGATGAAGGAGATAGCAGAAGCTTATCTAGGGAAGACTATTCCCAATCCTGTGGTCACTGTGCCAGTTTACTTTAATGACAGCATCAGGCAACCAAAGTTGCTGGGGCTATTGCTGGTTTCAATGTATTTATAATTATCAATGAACCAACAGCTGCTGCTATTGCTATGGTTTGGACAAAAAGGTTGGAGCAGAAAGAAATATGCCAATTTTTGATTTAGGAGGTGGCACTTTCGATGTGTCAATACTCATTATTGAACGTGTAATCTTCAAAGTGAAATCTACAGCTGGAGACACCCACTTAGGTGGAGAAGATTTTGACAACTGACTGGTCAATAATTTTATTGCTGAATTCAAGTGCAAGCACAAGAAGGAGATTAGTGAGAACAAAAGTGCTATCCGCCATCTTCGCACAGCATGTGAGGAAGCTAAGAGAACCCTCTCTTTCAGCACCTAAGCCCAGTATTGAGATCGACTCTCTCTATGAAGGAATCAGCTTCGACACTTCAGATTCTCATGCTTGATTCGAGGAGTTGAATGCTGACCTGCTTGGTATGCTGGACCTGTGGAGAAGGTTCTTTAAGATGCTAACCTGGACAAGTCTCAGATGCATGGCATTGTCCTGGTGGATGGTTCTATCTGTATCCCTAAGATCCAGAAGCTTCTGCAGGACTTTTTCAATGGAAAAGAACTGAATAAGAGCATCAACCCTGATGAGGTTTATAGTGCAGCTGTTCAGGCAGCCATTCTATCTGGAGACAAGTCTGAAAATGTCCAAGGTTTGGTGCTGTTGGATGTCATTTCTCTTTCTCTTGGTATTGAAACTGCTGGTGGTGTCATGACAATTCTCATCAAGTGCAATGTCACCATTCCTACCAAGCAGACCCAGACCTTCACTACCTACTTGGATAACCAGCCTGGTGTTCCCATTCAGGTATATCAAGGTGAGGGTTCCATGACCAAGGAAAACAACCTGCTTGGCAAATCTGATTGCAGTTGAAGGTGGCAGAAGACAACAAATGCAGAGAGTATAAGGGGGAAAGCAGGCCTACTTTCCTTCCTTATACTGTAAGCAGGCTACCGTCCTCATGGGAGGAGGAGCACTGAAACCAGCTCTGTACTTTCTTCTTCCAATAGATGAGTATGTTTGCAAAGTGAGAACCCTGGTTTCCTGCCAAATTGCTTACTTAAACTTCTAAACTTCTCTAGGTGACATATTACATGAACCATTACAGTATATTTTAACTAGAATGATGGTATATGCAAGAGGCAAAACAGGTGAAGGAATGTAGGACATGATATGCTGAACTAGCTGAACAGCTGAATGGATACTTTGCATGTTAATATCTTTTTCCTTACTTTATAATTAAGCATGGAAAAATTACTCAGGTAAGACAACAGGTTTAATCAGATTTTATGTATTTATTTAGATATCATCGATATTATTTATAGATTTTACTTAGTAATACATTACAGATATTATGCTACAAATACAATTATGAATGTCTGCATGGTAGAATTATAAGGCCAATAAAAGTGATTAAAAACTAATAAGCTTAAAATCAACCACCAAAACTGCCTGTCTTTGTTACTTTTCTCTTGTTTCTGGGACAAAATACCTGATAATCTGAATTAAGCAAGGAATGGTTTCATTAGCTAGTTTTAGGAGGTTTCAGTACATACTCAGCAGGCTTGAAGACAGAGTGACACATGGAAGAAGGAAGCAGTTAGCGGAGGCAGAAAACATTAAGAGCAACAAATCAGCAACAGCGGCAGCTGTAGTAGAGGTAAAGAACAAGCATCTTTCCATTTCTTATATGATATCTAGGCTATTTGCCCCAGGGTGGGTGTAGCATTCACACCTATAATCCCAGTAACACTCAGATTCATAATCCCAGCATTGAATCATGAATTAATCACAACCTCTAGAAGCCCCCCCCCCATGACTACATGGGGTTTTGTGGGGGGACAAAGTCCATAACACTGCCAAAATAATTTATGGAAAATATAACTGGAAAAGAAAAAAAATATTTGAAAATAAGAATCTGAAATAAATAACAAAACAAGAAGAAAAAGGAAAAAAAATAAATAAAACAAACGAGAGCACAATTTATGGCCACATCTTCTTTTTTAAAACTGGTGTTGAGTAAAGAGACCTAGAGTTTCTTGAATAAGTGGTTGCTTAAATAATGGAGAAGCTCTGAAATTTATGAGATGAAGCTAAAAAAATTATAGTGTGAGAAAGCAGAAAAGTGATAACATACTGACATATCCACACACCAATAATGTCATCAAGTATGCTAAATGACTCTTAGAAACCATCTAAAAGAATCCTTAATATCCACAGATGGAATGTCAAAGCAATAAAACAAATATATTGATATTGAACTATAGTAATAAATATGAAATAAATATTCATGACTTCTTTCTGATATAATATTGACAACCAAATGAAAATGCAGATACAACTTATCGAAATCTGTGGGATGCAATGAATCCCTTAATAGGCAATTTTATAGAGGTAAATTCATGCATTAGGAAAAGTGAACAAGCTCAAATAAATGATCTTATGCTGCACGTCAAGCTTCTAGAAAAAGAAGAGCAAGTTAAGCCAAAACACAAAGAAGGCAGGAAATTATAAAGATTAGAGTAGAAAGTAATGCATTGGAGATGAACAGAACAATGGAAAGAATAAATAAATGAGAGTTGACTATTTGAAAAAAAAATTAAATTAATAAACCCCTAGCCAAGCTAATTTGAAAAAGGAAAGAATAAACTTAGTTTATTAAAATATGTCTATATAGATTTCTGAATTATGACAAATATATGATATTAAGATATTAGTTACAATAGATTTCCCACAATAGAGATTGTGTAGTACATGCAAATTCTAATTTTCATTGTAATTTTTCTATAACTGTCAAATACTTCCAATATAAAATATTTATTGAATAGAAAAGAAATGAAATAAATATTGTTAGACAAAATCTTAGTGTTTGTAGAACAAGACTAAATGAATGCATTTTCTAAAGTAGTTCAAAAGCATCAAAAGATTAAATCAAAGGATTATTTGAGTGTGAAATTCAGTTAAAAAACTAAAAAAGCAGGATTATCATAAAAATAAAATTATATACTCCACACACACACACAAACACACACACACACACTTGACTTAATGTTTTGAAGAATTAATTAATTAATTAAATCATACAAAATAATTAATCATGCAAAATACTGATCAAGTAAACCAGGCTAATTTTCACTAAACATTATTTATAAAATTTCTGGCATATCTTCAAGTCATAATATCCAGAAAATTTATCATTCAAATACATCATATAATGTAATTTTCCTTTTATTTATTTAGTTTTTGTATTTTAGGAAAGGGTCTACAGGGTATTGGGGTCCAACTACTAGATCGGACTCATAGTGATCCTCCTGTTTATAGCCTCCCAAGAGCTGGGATTACAGGCACATGCCACCACACCCTGCCTCAATTGCCATCTCAGCATGCCCAAGGTGTGGGGCTGGCATAGCAGGTCCCAGAATCATACCACCGGCTCCTCTGCCTGCTTAAAGGCACTTTAATCCAGTGAGCTATTTAGTCAGACCTATATAACGTACTTTTAAAGGGAAAATAAGATATCAGAAAAATAACATATCGTGTGTAATTCAGCGCTTAGAATAGACATCAACATTTTCCCAACAGCTGTTTACTTGCTTACAACTTTAAGACATAACATCAGAAATAAAACCCTGCATGACCTATAATGAAAATACCAATAGAACTGCAAAACAAATATAGTCTTTGTTTCTGTTGTCTCCACCTGAAAATTACATGTACTTACATAGTTACCACTTATACTTATAGCACACATGTTTTGCTTTTCTGTTCTCTCTTATAACACACAGCTTGCATCTGTTTGGAATTCTTGTTGCCATAGTAGGTTCTGGGATGCTAAAACTGCCTAATCACCTCTCAGCTCATTTGTGTGGGCTACAGTGTTCTTTGTGCAGCTTACTAGGTAGAAACATTTTGTTTCCATTATGCTATAAGTGATCTCTTATGAGTGTGAACCTTAGTAGTCTTAGAAAATTTTTGCATGGTATTTTGCACTTGTTATTTTCTTTGTAAATTATTAAACTATGCTGCACAAATTTAGGATAGAGTAAGACACAACTATGGGCCAATGCATTGCTTCAGTGACATCACAATTACTGCATAACTCATCAACATCTACCCTACCTAAGTTTTTGTTGTAGAAAGTTGTGATCTGAGGCTTCCGTTTTGTTGAGGTTTCCTTGTCAACATTTTTTTCATGGTGCAATGTTGGTATCAGCAATACCTGGTATTTTTTTTTTTTTTTGCCATAAGTGCAGCCAATGTAAAACTTTCTGAAATCCAAGCATTGTACTATGCAATTTTCTGTTTTAAAATTGTAACATTTTAGGGGCAGACAAATAGTTCAGCAGATTAAAGTGCCTACAAATAGGTGCAGAACCTGGTGGTTCAATCCCCAGGCCTGGCATGCTGGCCCCACACCTTGGGGTGAACTGAGATGGCAATTGAGACTGGGCATGGTGGTGTGCCCAGCTCTTGGGAGGGTATAAACAGGCAGAACACTACTACGTGTGATCTAGTAGCAAGACTCTGATCATCCTGTAGATCCTTCCTTAAAAATAGAACAGAATAAAATAAAATCATAACATTGCATTTGAAATTGCTGCTTTGTTCATGAATACATTTACTATACTGGGAAAATTGTATTCTGTTATCAAATTATCATTAATTGAAAATTAGTAAGGCCTGCTGTTGTTTATTCCTTTTTTTACTGTGTTTAATTGTTTGTGATTATTAGTGAGTACTTGCCATTCTCATTCATGGAGTTCTGGTCATTCTAGAGAGCTGTTACCTCTCTAGAATAGCTTTTAGTAGTCTGTGTAGGGTTGGCTTTGTTGTCATGAAATTCTTTAGTTGTTTTTTGTCTTGTAAGTATTTCACTTCTCCACAAAACTTGAAAGAGAGTTTTACAGGGTATAGTAGTCTGGGCTGGAATTTGTTTTCATAGAGGACTTGCAGCATTCTGTTCCATGTTCTTCTTGACTTCATGGTTTGTGAACAGAAGTCAGCTGTCATTATGATGGATTTTCTTTTAAATGTGATCTATTTCTGTTCTCTATGAGCTTCCAGTATGTTGTTCATGTGCTGGATTTCTGGGACCTTGACTATTATATATCTCAGTGTGTTTTTAATTGTGTCAGAGTTATTTGGAGTTCTGTACGGTTCGGTTACCTTAATGTCAGATTGTTTCCTCATATATGGGAAGTTTTCTGCTATTACTTCTACCCATATTCTTTTTGTATTATTTGCATTGACTCTTTCTCATTAATGCCTATTAGTCACACAGTGTTCATCTTGGTATCTTCTTGCAGGTGATGAATTATTTTTGCATGCATCCTAGTTGTTTTTAGGAGATCTTTTATGACCTTTATGCTAGGTGTGATGGCATCTTCAAGATCTGAAACTCTATCTTCATTTTCACTCAAATGGTTTTGCAAGCTTGTGATTGAAATTTTAAATTCCTCTATCTCTCTTTGACTCTGCTTTATTTGATCTATTTCTTTCCTATATTGCTCTTTGAAAAATTGCATCATTTTCCTAATCTCTATTTTTATCAGTGTCTTCTTGAGAAGCTATTAATTCTTTCATTATAGTTATTCCTTCTTGTTTTACTTCAGAGATTATGTCTTATCTTATTTCCTCTATATGTTTCTGCATTTAATTCTCTACTTCAGATGCTATTAATTCAGAGATTTCTTTTTTATTTCAGAGGTTGTTTCTGGTCTGATTTCCTCTACACCTTTCTGCAGTTGTTTATTTATTTCAGACGCTATTAATACAGACATTTCAGCTGTGTGATTCCCAATTTCTTCTGTGCTAGTGTCTTCTGCACTTATTCTGGGTGAGCTTGGGCCCTGAGATTGCATTTTTCTCCTCTTTGTCATTTTTTATAGTACTGTCCTCTGACCTTTGGTGTAGAGCTTTGGTGAAGTTTTAACATTAGCACCTACTGAAATTTGGGTGCAGCTCCATGAAATCTGAATTAATCCCATTATGCCATGCTTGGGTCTGGCTGCTGTGCTTAGCTTCTTCTTGTTGCGGCCCTTGGAAGTGAACCTGTTGTACTCCTCTGGCAAGATGTTGGCACCTAGATTACGTGGGTGGTTCCAGTCCCTAGTCTTTCTGCAAGGACTTCAGCTGCAGAGTTTTGCCCGAGGCCTGGGCTGGGTCTGGAGGGGTCCACAGAGCAGGACAGAAGTATTCACTCACAAGTGGACTTGGGCTGGGTCCAGAGGGATCCAGAGGAAATAGAGGAGCTCAGAAAGCTCTCTCACACACCTGCTGAACTGGGCTTAGATTGGGTCTGGAGGGTTCCCAAGAGTGTGGTGGTAGTTCTCAACCACATGCAGGGCCTAGAGCTGGGCTGTTTCTGAAGGGGTTCACAGGCATCCCAAGAGCACAGCTGAAGGTCTCACTCACACTCAGGTTTTGGCTTGGGTCCAGAAGGGTCAAATGGGTGCAAGGGAGTACAGCTAGTAGAACATTATGAAATGTGACAATCTGATTACTTTGGAAGATGTGAGCAACAAGTATATTTACAGCAACAGTCCATTAATTGTATAAATACAAGGACTTGATGCCTACTCATAAAATTTCTACACTGAAAGTATAACAAATCTTTGAAACTATAAGTAAATACATATTTATGCCTTATTTTACTTTTTGATTTTCAATAAGTCTTTTACATTCCTATGATTACAATGAATAAATCCTAGTTAGTACAGCTGACCTATGAAAGCTTCCATGGACCTAGTGAAATGTCATAATAAGTACATTTTTAATAATGGTATTGGTGCATACACAAAGTTGGACTTGCATTTTAGCTTCTGTTTGTGTATTTTACAACAGGTCACAGCTTTGCATTTGTTTCAAATTCCAACACCGAATAGCAGTACTTGCCTTTTGCCCATAACATTTTATCTTGTCAAGATCCTCATTATATTTTCAAACCTAGTTCTCATATTGGATCATTCCTTTTGGCTATGTGTCCATTTCAAAACATTTTGATTAGTTAAATATGTACTGAAACTGATCTCTTCTTTTTCATATGAATTAAGTCAGTCTCCATTCGCTGAATCCGAATCAGTTGATCTTGCTCTATTTCACTGTTACAGGAACTGTTGCTCACATGACTGACATCAAAGTCATTATCGTCATCATCCACATCATCTACTGGCACCAGTCTTGTGTTATGAAAGCAAGTTCTTTATAAAAATGGACCAACTTTGTCATTCATGATTATTCATTCATGAATAATCTCAAGATTCATTTTGACCTATTCCAAAACCTGTTAGTTTTTCATATGTGATTGTCTGAATTTGACTACATTTACTAGATAAAATCAAAAGTAAATTTTTAAAAACAGAAATCATTGAGTGCTCTGGGTGTATCACATCCTCTTTCATGTTTGAGTAAACACATGCCAAATCTGTTAGATGGAACATAATGTCCATGAAAGTCCTGGCATGACACTTCTGCACACATGCAAATATGTTACCTTTGATTTTACAGAACAGGTAAACACAAATATTACTTCTTGTATGCCACAGGCAAAGGGGCTGTGATTCACAGATAGCTACTCTTATGGTAAAGTAAAATTTTACATTAGTAAAGTAAGACATGTGTTTGTGGAACCTGGTGTTATAATTTTCCATTAAAGTCCTGGGGTGCAAAAACAGAGTTCAATCTTCAGAAACAAAAATAAAACACAAAACTTATGTGTATGAAGTGCTTACACTGCTTAAAGATCTGGTAAACTATAAAAAAGTCCAATAGAGTATTAAATTTTAAAAGTTTACATAAAATTGCTTTCAGTATGTTCTTTTGTTGTAAAATATTTGCATCTATGCATACATTACATAAAAATTGAGTCTATTAATTATAGTGCTTTAGTCTGCTGAGCTATCTGGCTAGCCCAGTATTTTGTCATTTTTTATGAAATTCTGTTCTACATCATCATATAAATACATATATATATTATTACAAATAATATATATTATGTACTAGTCATATGAAAGTTACAATTGCATACATTAATTTATGTATTATTGTATGAACTTAATTTTTAATATACACATGTTATTTTTATCAAAAATAAAATTTTGTTGTGAAATACTGTAAAAAATATGTTTTTCCACAGAAATTAGGAAAATGAGTTTTTTACACTCATCAAATAGTTCTCAAATTCATAGATTTAATTGTTTTTTACTACTTTGAGAATTATATGTATCTTTTGTGTTTTTATAACCATGCATGTGAGAGCTTATATAGACTTTAAGTAAATTTTAGAATTCTCATGGTAGATGTAATTCTTAGAAGAGTCATGAACTATTAATAAGCATAATTATTAATTTCACCCTTTTTGTACATAATTTTGCTTAATTGGTTCTAGTGTTTTACTGTATCTATTTGGTTATTGTTGGATAATTGTTTCTTTACTTGTTGAAAAGTGATAGTCACTATTCATAACATAGATTTTTTTCTTATTAATTATTTATTTTATTTTTAGTAATATATCAAATCAATCCAATACAGTGACAATATTTATAGTCTATTTGGAAAAGTTTTCAACCCAGCTTTTCAGTATTGCTTTCATTATACTTTAATGATGCTGTAATTTTAATTGTATACATGCTTCAAAGCTTCCATTGATGTTGCCTTACACTTTCCTTAGCATAAACTTTCATGGATGCAAGCTTATATAAGAATTGAAGCTGAACAAATTGTTAAGCTTTACAAAATTGGAAAGTTAATGGCATAAACAAAAAGCATCATGATGATTTTAGACTTGTTTCCCAAGACTATTTGAATTAGTTAGTTTAGGGCACTATAACAAAATACCAGAGACTGATGGCTAAATCTACATACATTTCCTTCTTGCCATTTTAAAGAATCAGAAGGCAAATTTCAAGTCCTAGGCACATTTGTTTAGGAAGATCCATTGTTTACCATGTGTTCACGTGACTGTCCTCTGTACCAGTTAACGGAGGAGAAATGGTGAAAATGATGTCTTCCTATACCTATAGGAAGTGCCTTCAACAGGAGCTGACCTTGATAGCTACATATAATCCGAATTGTCTACAGAAAGCTCCACATGCAGGTACCATCGCCTTGTGGAAGAGAGTTTTGAATATGATTTCTTGAAGCATAGATAATTCAGGTCATGCAACCATTAGAGTTTTCCACAAACACCTGTACCTCATGATTTTTACATGACATCAAATGATTCAGCAACTAGTTTTCACAGCCAGCATCGGTAAGTGAAGGAGTGGAGCCAACATGCCTAGTGTGAATACGTTAGAACAGGAACACTTCCTTTTGCCAGTTAAATATATAGAAGTCTCATTGCGATAGTGTTTTATTTCCAATGTTTACAACTCCTCATATAAAGGTAGAATTTAAAGCAGTACTGGTTAGCAACAATGCTGTTTTATTGTGGAGTCACTGTAATATAGAGCTATGAGTGTTTATTAAGCACATTTCACCAGATTCTCCTCCATTGAGAAAGGGCTGGGGGAAGAAAGTGGACAGAGCCAGAAGTGATAAGATTTCTGTATCCTTGTCTCACTTTCTTTTCTTTTTTCTGCATGAATCAATCAGACACATATAACTGCCTGATTTCTGTTGCAATTTATGTGTTAAAGCAATATCCTATCAGAACTTCATTTTCTTTGTGACACACTCCTACATTTCAATGATTTTGTCCATTTCCTCCAGACACATAGGCTATTGGTCAACTCTCGATTGGTGGCGTGATATTAATTCATCATCCTATTGTGATTTAAAAAAGTAAAAACATCAATTTACCTCAAATAAATTTATATTGATGACAAATTAACTTGATCAGCAGTATCTGTTAAGGAAAGAAATCATGCTTTGGAAAAAACAATGTTTTCCTATGCTTGCCTCCCCAGCTTCCTCCAGA
This sequence comes from Ctenomys sociabilis, assembly GCA_004027165.1. Lineage (NCBI taxonomy): Eukaryota > Metazoa > Chordata > Mammalia > Rodentia > Ctenomyidae > Ctenomys > Ctenomys sociabilis. Next base: position 16,912 of record PVKA01019162.1, read on the forward strand.
GCATTTGCATTGGATCCAACTCTTCCTTCCCAGCTCACTGTCTTGGTATTTGAATTTTCTCCATGATAAGGCTCAACATTTGCGTATTTAGAGACTGAGCACTGTGCATTTTCAGAGGCAGAAGTAGCCTGAGCTCACATAGTCCTCAAGTTACTGGTCCTTCTGTCTTGTCCACCTCATTACTCATTTTTCCATGGAGTTTAGAAACCAAAGAAGGTTCATAACCACTCCATCCAAGAAAAAAGGTAGCTAATCATACCACTCTAATTAATTTACAAATTCTAAATTACTATTATTTCAAACATCCATCATCTATTAGGAAAAACAAATTGATTGATTAATCAGTACCAACACTTATTAGTCTGTGTTTATATTCTGCTTCATTGCTATAAAATAAAATAGTGGCTAGATATGTACTTTATGGTAATATTAAAATAAGCATTAAGTTATCAGAACATGTTGAGCATGGATAATGACCAAGGTCATTAATTTTCCAATGTCTTTTGTATACTTACTCTTATTGGTAGATTGTAATCCATCTGTCTTGGTAATCAACTGTAAAACTTATTTTATTTGTAATAACTGAAGTCCTATCATCATCTCACCGCAAGCACCGTCAGGCAGCACTTTGGGGCTTTGGGAAAGTGAGAGGAAGATTAATAACTGTAGATTGTCTGAAGTATAATTAAGGTCCTCAGAAATTTCCAAATTCAATAGCAAAAGTGTTGGCTTCCCCACTGGGATGTATGACAAATGAATCTATTTGACCACGTGGATGCCTTGCATGGAGTGATAATGAGGGAGTCGATATTCTGTGGTGACCGGCAGTAGTCAGTGAAAAATTACTTTCCTTTGTACTCCTTCTCATGGTCCCTTAGAGCCAGGCTCATAAACAGATATATTTAGCAGCTGCAGTTGTACTGACAACTGAGGACCAAGACTTTACTCATAGCCAGGGAAATTACTTTTTCCTAGAATTAAAAGTGAAGCAAATAAGAAAGATAGCTTCTAAAAGATGACTATAAAAGATCATATTTTAAATGAAAGAAGCTTTCTTATCTTTAGTTCTTGCTGTATATTTAGTTCACAATAGATTACATTCATACAGGGCCAAGACAGCATTTGATTCCAGTGCATATTTATGACCTCTAAATCACTAACCTTGTATTTATCAAGTTTCCCCTGTATACCTCAGTTGCATTGAGCTCAATAGAAAAACCTGATCAATTATTTTTAATGGCTTACCTAGGAAAGATAGTTTATTTCCTTCCCAATACCCATCCACTCCAACACTGACACTCCAATGCACTACCACTTCTATTTCCTTGCAAGGAAAACATAAAGAAGGTAAGATAGCAGGCATATATTTCTGAGATTCAACACTATGAAGTTAAAACCTGTCTCTCCAATCCTTTCTTCAATCTTAAATTCTACAGTAACTTCTTTTGGTGACTTAGTCAAACATCATCTGCCAGCCAGGGACATATTTTTTTATCTGCTGTGAACATTGTCTACTAATATCTAACAGTTATATCCTTCTTCTGGGAATTAGAGAGTTACTCTCAGCTGATAAAGGTCAAATACATCCTACAATGAGTGGTAAATAATGTTTTGATTTGGGATAAAAAAAAGACTCAATTTGTAATTGTGTATGATTTTTCCCTCTGAGTTTGCACTCCATAAAATTTAACATGAAAAGTTATCTATTTTTCTGTGGCATTCTACTGATAGTTTTCATTTCTTTTTATTTTAAAGAGAAAGAAGATAAAAACAATGAAACAGAATTTCAAGTCAGGACATTATGACAGTAAGTAAAGTATTCATTATTGTAACATTTCTCTTTAAAATTAAAGGGACATTCATTTATTTTAGGGCTGGCCAAATATTTCAGTGAATTAAAGTGCCTATAAGCAGGTACATGGGCCAGAGGTTGAATCCCCAGGCATGCTGTGCCGACCCTGTCCCTGGAGTGCACTGAGATGGCAATTGAGACTGGGCGTGGTGGTGGGCACCTCTAATCCCAGCTCTTGGGAGGCTAGAAACAGGCTGAACGCTACGAGTCTGATCTAGTTACGAGACGCTGAACATCCTGTAGACCCTTCCCTAAAATTAAAATTTAAAAAAGGAATTATTGATAGAACTTCAAAAAATCCTGATGGTCATGTTTAACATATTCCTAGGTCCTGACTTCATCGAAGACATAGTTTATAGTAGAGAAATTTATTTCATCCATGGTCAAGTATTATCAATTTGAATATCACATTTACCCAATGTAATGTGCTGTCATACAGCACTCCCTTTTTGTACAAAGGAGGAGGGAAAGGAGGAGGGAAGGCAGGGATGAAGTGACAGAGTGAAAGAGGTCAAGAGAAACCAGCTAGCAAAGAAAGAAGATGGTGGGGTAATGTGAAGAAAAAAAAAAGATTCCACTAATTACAATTTGAAACACTTGAAGGATTTTGAAGGAGGGAAAAATTGGAAATAGTTCAAATTAGAATATTGAAAACAATAAAACCATAAAGTGGAATTGGAAATCTTTTAATACACAAAATTAGAATGATTCCACAGAACTGATAGCATGAATTGAGGACTACAGAAATGTCAAGCAGAGATTTTAGGTTGCGAAGTCCACAACTGAATAGATAATTAATTATCTCACTAAACAGCTGAATAGAGGATAGAGGGATAGAGATGGTGATCAGGCTAAGGGAAGAAGCTCAGGAAACAGGCCCCGGATGTGATTCATCTTAGAAACCTTTGATCTATGAAAGAGCAGTTATCACACTGGAAACAGAATAGACAGAAACAAGAGAGAGTAGTGTGAGAATAGATACATGTACCGTGGTTGTAAAATGGCAATTAAATCCAGGCACTCATGAGACATGCATTATAAGCAAATCCTTGATCTTGGATGAATTAACTTTGGGTGAGAAAAGAACAAATTTCAAGTTTCTGCATCAAAGAATGCAAAGAAAATTGTGAAGTGGAACGCAGAAACATGTGAAGTAACAGGAAATTAGCCAAAACTGGTTTAAGAAGAAGCAATAATGAACTAGGCTTAAGTGAAACCAAGTTGGATTTGTTGAATGATTTTGGTATTTCTAGGAAAAGTTAAGTAGACAGAAAGAGAAAATTTTATTGACAACTTAAAAGTGAAGTGAGGTTAAGTTGCAGAAGTGGAAAATACAGCTGATCTTTTGAAAAGGTAATTGACTAACTGAGAATATAAAGACTCAGTTGAACAAATAAATGGGGTTGGAGGAATGTTTTATTTGTGCAAGGACTGTAAGATTCATAGAAGGACAAAAAGTTGTATATCCAAAGAACAAGCAATACCAACTCTTATTGAGAAGTTTTTGCATGTCAAATGAAACTATTAATAAAGTGAAAAGACAACCCACAATTTTGGAAAACATCTTAACTAATAAGCATTCAGAAAAACGTCTTCTCTCTATAATTTATAGAGAAATAAATACATCAGGGCCCTTAAATTTAAAGAACCAATCCAGAAACAGGAAATACAGTTAATACGCACTTCTCAGAGGATGAAATTAAAGAAGCGAATAAATATATGAAAAAATGCTCCACATCACTAGCCATCTATGACATGCAAATTAAAACAACTCTGAAAAACCATCTCAAAAAAGCATGGCTATCATAAATAAATCAACCAACAAGAAAGGTGTGAGGAGCTGGGGGAAAAGGGAGCCCTTCTTCACTGCTGGTGGGAATGTAGACTGGTACAACCATTATGGAAATCAGTGTGGAGACTATTTAAGAAAATAGAAATGGAAATCCTATTCAAGCCAGCTATCCCCTTAATGGAACTTTCCCAGAAGAACTGAAAACATCATATTATAGTGTTATAAGTGTACCTATGTTTATAGCAGCACAATTTGTGATAGCCAGATTCTGGAAACAACCAAGATATCCATCACCTGAGGAAGGGATGAAAAAGATGTGGTATTTCTGTACAAGAGAGTGCTACTCACCTGTAAAGAATGATAAACCCAAAGGCTTCGTATTTAAGTGGATGCCATTTGAATATGTACTCATAAGTGAAATAAAGCAGAAATACATGTCTGAATATTGTATAGACTCCCTCGTATAAGAACTCAAAAGAAGAATTACAAATAGAAAGGTATAACACACTTGAAAGCAAGAACTTGAAGACTAGACAAGGAAGAGAGAATGAGGAGAAGAGCTAGGAAACACGACAGAGGCAAAACCACATAGTTATAGGTACAAGATGAGCAAAGGAATGATCCTCAAAATTTTCAGATTTTCGAATCTTGCAGTTAATTAGAAGGATTATCACCCAGACTAACTCTATACTGATACCTGTGAACTAAGCAACTGCACTGAAGATGACAATTTGCAGTAGTAGGTTGAGGCTGGAAATACCTGTCATTCTGGTCTTCTGAATAGGTGCTGCTCATTGTGACATGCTGGTTGCTGCTGTGCTGTCTCTCAGGTAGATGTTTGTTTAAAAAGAGGGGGTTGGTGAATGAAGGCAGGAGAGAGGAAAACCAGTGAAGCAGGACTGTCCTGCTACAATGCTGTGCATGGTTAGATTTCTAAACCTATGTGTGAACATATATAAATTTTTTATCCTTATTTTTAAAATATATTTTAGTTTTTCAAATTTTTACATTATATCTACTAGGGACTTAAAGTTTAACATATCAATACTTGATGAAAAATACCTGTTCCATGTTAAGCCTAAAATGTTTGATATTCAGACACATAGTGGGGTTAATCTCAACAGCCTCGGATGTATGTTAACAACAATAAGCTTCTCTATTGGAGGGATAACAACCTAAGTTTGCAGACCTAAAATTAGAGAAAAAGGAGGGCCACAAGGACAGGCAACATTTTGGCCCTAGCCTTTCAAGGTCAATTAAGACTCAGGACATAGGAGAATCTGCACTGTAACATCATGCAACTCAGTTATGTCCCAAATTTTCTGATCAAAGAGATTATGGGGCCAAAGACGAAAGTGATCAAGGATGTAGATTGTGCCTAAGGATAGTCACATGGAAAGAAAACATTCTCTCAGTCTTTCATAGAAAGCAAATTGGTGAAGCAATGACTGACTCATTCACATGGCTGACCCAGACAAAGGATCTACAAACTGCAGTACAGAATTTCAGAATAAATCCTGAGAAGATTTGACTGACCTTAATCAGATACAAAAGCTATATTTGTTGTTACATAGATCTTGATTTATCTTAGTCTTAACTAAGAAGTAAAACCATATTATTATGCTCAACTGTAAAGGACTCAAGTCTACAAATTCTAACATTGCCAGACATACAGAAAACCCAATACTACTGGACCATTTGAGAATATTTTGCTGAACTCACACACCTATAATATTTAGTTGACAAAACTAGGTATCTGTTCTAATAGTATTTGAAAATAGAATATCATGTCTGCATCTTGTATAACAATTAACCACTAAGAAAACAATATGCAGTGTATTAGTTATTGAAACTGTCCTATTAATTTGATTTGAAAATGTCTCATTGCTATTTGTTTCTCAATGAAAATATGAAAAAAGACACAAGGAAAAAATGTTACAAGACTTTCATGCTACAGTGTTGTATACAGTTAGATT
>PVKA01019162.1:22631-42633 GCA_004027165.1 Ctenomys sociabilis
TATATATATATATATATATATATATATATATATTCCTACTTTAAAAATTTTTTCCTCATGTTCTGTAAGGACATAAAGTTCAATACATCAGTACTTGATGGAAGAGTACCTGTTCTACATTATGCCTAAGAAAAATGATTTTTTTTTTTTTTTTTTTTGTGGAACCGGGGATTGAACTCAGGCCCTTGTGCTTGCCAGGGAAGCACTTATTCCACTGAGCCATCTCCCCAGCCCCAAACATATTCGGAGTTTATTTACCATAGTTTCTCTCAGTCATTGCTGAGAAATTCATTTTTATTTTACTTTTGGAGAAGGATTTTTTTTGGCTAGCTCAAGCTGCCTTAAGGGCTGATCTAGTAATGCATGTGGAGCTGGGGATCGAACTGTGGTCCTCTGCTCCTAACTGCATTTGCATAAGCAGGCACTTAAGCAACTGAGCTAACCCACAGGCCCCCTAAGATGTATCATATTTAGACAGGGTAAACCAAACTGTATATATTGCAGGGTAATAACCAGCTTCTCTTCTGGAGGGTTAACAACCTAAGTTTGCAGATCAAAAATTGGAGAAATAGAAGGCTAGCAAGGTCAGCCAACATTTTGGCCCTAGCCTTTCAAGGTCAGGGAAGACTCAGGACAAAGGAGAACCTGTACTGTAACGTCATGGAACTCAATTGTGCCCCAAATTTTCTGATTAAGGAGATTATGGAGCCCCAGAGGAACATGATACATCATGTTCACAATCATGGGTAGTGTTCCTAAGGAGAGTAACATGGAGAGAAAACTTTCTCACAGGCATTCATAGAAAGCAAATTGGTCAAGCAATGGCCATGATTCATCCACATGGCTGACACTGAGAAAGGATCTATAAAGTGCGGTACAATGTCTCAGGATAAATCCTCAGGGGACTTGACTGACCTTATCTGATGCAAACGTCACATTTCTTATTATAAAGGTCTTCCTTTATCTTGGTCTTAACCATCCAGCAGAAAAGTATTAAAAAGAGGTATGTAAAGTAAAGCTATATTAATATGCTGAGGTGTAAAAGGCTCTAGTGACCAACTTTTGTGGATAACACAATACTATTGTGGACAGCTGGACTGTGTTGGAGTGTTTTGCTGAATTCACTCTCATGTAATAATTGATTGCCAATATAATGCCCATCTCTGATAGAGCTAAGCAAAAAAATGGGGATACGAAGGTAGGACCATGTTATATTTGTATATACAGAACAGTTAAGAGAGATATGCAGCTACTTTTGCTTAATTCCATGAGAAGAAGGATTTGTACTAATAGTTTGGACAGGATATCCTGTCTGCTTCTTGTACTATGGATAATCACTAGGAAGACAACAATGTAAAGAGTACTAGGTACTGAAATTGTCCTATTAATCAGCTTTGAAACTGTTTCACTGATATTTGTCTCTCAATAAAATAAAATAAAATATAAAATAAAGTAAAATAAAAATGAAAAAAATAAAAAGTACTGAAAAAATAAATAAAGAGCAAGTATTTATTACTGTCACAACTAATAAGCCATATGGAGATGTGACAGAGAGCAGAAGAGCTTGTCTTTAAAAGGAAGACACCACCTAAGATAATGAGGATAAGAGAGTAGAAGACATAGGCAGGTGACTATAGTTCATTTCAGGTATTTATTTGTGATGGAATTTATTGCTGTCACAATCTGAAATATTTTATTTTCTATATTTTTGTTACCAATTTCATGAAAGAAGTTATAATGGTGGATTTCCGACTAGTGAATTAAACTAGCATAGTGCTGGGTGTGGGAGTCTCATCTGAGAAGTGTTACCAGCACCATAAGAGGAAAAACTGGAGAAGCTCTAGAGAGACTGTTAGGGAAGCTGTTTGGAGAAGTTGCTAGGAAGCTGTTAGAGAGCTTTTAGTTCTCTTGGGCTATTCTGCTAGAGGACCTTGTCATTCTGGCTTTCCTGGTGAACTTGCCCTTTCTCACTGGGGGAGGAACTTGAGACCTTATTGTCACTGAGGATGGCTACAGTTCATTCTGGGGAAGATCTGGTCCTCACCTTGAGCATTGCTTCCTGGCTTCAGAGGGAAGATGGTGCACTGCTCATCTTCATGAAGTTTGTCATGTTGACTTTCCTTATGGGAACTTGGCTTATCTCATCATTGGAGGCTCTCAGGACTTCACTGTGTCTGAAGATGATTGTGGTACATTGCAGGAGAGTTCTAGTTCTGACCTTGAACATTACTTTCTGGATCCAGTGCAGTCCCCATCAGCCTGCTAGTACAGATCCTTCATCCAGCTGACATAGACTTTTAGCTTCCATCGCTGACCTTGTCCCTTCCCAGTGCGGATCTATGAAATAAACATGAGACATTTTCATGGACTCTAGACCTCCAGTTGGACTTGTGGGAGACATTGTTATGGGGTCTAGAGTGTCAGATGCCTAGGGCTGTGGCTCTAGAGCATGTAGGATATTATTGTAGGATCAAGGCCCTCAGATGGATTTTTTGGTTTTTAGTGCGAGGGCAGATTCACTTTGTATATGATTTTTGGGGTGTTTCATTATAAAATAATCTTGTAATCAATTGTCCTTTATTGTATTGTTTCCTTTGCAAAATATCAAGCTAGGGCAGTATGGAATGGAAGATTTGGAGGCACATTATGAGGTTCTGGAAAGCGAATTGGAGGTTAATGGTATTAAAGACAGACAGGATGTTTCCTGAGCGATGTTAATCTTCCAGATATTTAAAAGGGGCAACAGTTTGATGCTTCACCAGAGGAGCTCAAGACAATCCCAGAAGCCCAAATAAGGTATGAGTAAATTAATAGCTGATTGGGTCCAGGATGTCAGAGGAGGTCAAAAAGCAACATGGGAATTTTTGATGTTGATTAGAGAATTACTCAAATGAGGAATTAAATGTACTAAATATGAAAAATGGAAGGAATACAAAGCTGAGATGTGAAAAATAATTGCCCATAAGTCAGAGGTCCTGGTAGGGAGAAGTTTACAGTATGAGTGATGGTATAGAGAAAGTATGGTATTTTATAACTAGTTATTTTTATATTTTAATTAGCTTGGTGTGAATATCAAAGCCTACTATTCTAACCAAGAATTACTTGCTCAAATTGAGAGAAGAGCTGCGGAGATAGTTTGGTGGTCTAAATACCTGCCTGGCAAGCACAAGAACCTGAGTTCAATCTTTGATACCTCATGCCATGCAGGCCTCAGAATCCTGGGAACATGATGCCAGCTACCTAAACCTGACATGGTGACATACATCTAGAATTCTAGCATTGAGGAGGCTGAGACAGAAGAATCACTGAGTCCCAGCTGTGCAAATATTTAATAAATAAGTAAATAAATATATAAATAAACAAAAATAAAATTAAGAGAAAGTCATTATAAAGGAGGTAAAAATTTCAAGTTTTTAAGATAGCTCAGCAGTCTAAAGGGCCTTCTGAGGCAAGCTTAGGCAAGCGCACAGAGACTGAGGTTCAATTCCGGGCACCACATCCAGCGCCAGCCCTGTCCCCAGGGTGGGCTGAGCCAGCCACAAAACAACAACAAGAGATTCATCTTTATCACTTGGTATCAAAAGATGCAAATTGATAGTTTCCAAATGTGTAAAATTATTATTTATTATTATTATTATCATTGCATTTTTAGTACAGGAGATAAAGGAGCTGCACGATCTCCCTGTGTAGATTGAATTCAGTGATTTTCCTGTTTTCAGCCTCTCAAGTGCTGGGATTGCAGGCATGCTCCACCACGCCCAGTCTCCTTCCCCATCTCAGCGTGCTGAAGGGGTGGGGGCCCACACAGCACCCCAGGGATTGAATCCTGGCCACTGTGCTTTACCTAAGCAGGTGCTTTAGTGCACTAATCTAGCAGGCCAGCTCCAAATGTGTAAATTCTGAGGCATCTTTACTTAAGTTACTCTGCCACATTACTAAGGGGAAAAAATCTCTTTATTCTCTGTGATTTAATTTTTTTTTTCAGTGTAAGTAAATTGCCTTTTTCTTACTCGTGGTAATATCAATTATGGGCAGGACAGAATGCACTATTGTAGTCTGTCATGGTTCAATTACAACTACACATTTTCAGCTACTTTATTGATGGGGCTGGGGAGATGGCTCAGTGGAATAAGTGCTTCCCTGACAAGCACAACAAGGGCCTGAGTTCAATTCCTGGTTCCTCCAAAAAAAAAAAAAAAAAGAAAAGTAGAAATCATATCTTAGACTAAACAATTTTTATCCAAATTCTCCAAAAAATGTAATTAACAAAAATACTAATTGTTAGTATTTTATCTGTCTTTAAATTAGTTTTAACTCTGTTATGTCCATAAATATTTCTCAATTATGTCATTCACTGTAAAACTCATTGCATTTTTTGTCTTTTTTTTTTTTGTATTTTAGGGTTTTCAGGGTGCTCAGGGTCTCACTACTAGATTAGACTTGAAGTGATCTGACTGTTCACAGCCTCCCAAGAGCTGGGATTACAGGCATGCATCACCACGTCCAGCCTCAGTTGCGTGTCTCTGCATCCTCCACCCATGCAGGCAGTGCAAGCACAGTAGATCTGGAGATCTAAACCCTGGCCCCTGCATCTGCTTGCAGGCGCTTTAATCTGCTAAACTATTTGGCCAGCCCTAAAACGCAATTGCATTATTAACATAACAGAAATAAATAAATCTCTTTAAATTCACTGGACATTTTCAAGTCTTCTGATAAGTATATTCAGCTATGTTCTAAATTTTTGCTATTTCAATTCCTGTCTCTAATGAGCTGTTTGATAGTTTCTTAAAAGTTTAGTTTTCTCTTCTGAAATCACTCACCAGGTCATCCACATTATGTGCATTTTCTACCGAATTTTTAATGCATTAATCTTTATTTAAATGTTACTGACAGAATCAGTATCTGGGATATACTGGTGTCAACATTTGGGACAAATATGTTGAATGCTTTTGTCTTCTGGGCTATTTAGGTGTGTGTGTGTGTTTGTGTGTGTGTGTGTGTGTGTGTGTGCATGTTGTGTAGAATAGTGATCAGGAGAGCAGGACCTGAAAATAAGTAATCGTTATTCCTAAAAATGTACATACCTTTTATTCACTAAATTTTAAATATCAGTTATTATACTTGCTTGGGGTTTATAGTCTCTGTCATGAAACTCAAGGCACTATTGACATAGATTCCCCTAATGATTTTTTTTTTCTGCTGCCTTCAGCCTGGTTTTACAAAACATTTTCTCAATATTTAAACCTAATTCTTCTTTTCAGTCATTTCTGTGTGATCATATAGCAGAGAGGGATCCTCTTTTCTTGGCCTTTTCTTAGTAATGAACTGCTACTCCATAACACATGATACCTCCTAGGCAACTGGTGAAATAAAAATTATTTCTTGTTTACCCAAAGACAAACTTGGTATTCAGAAAGCACTGAGCCTGGGATTGTTGATTGATCTGTGTCCTTGAACCTCACAATGAAGGTAGGCAAATTGTTTTGTCTCTCTGCCAAACCTTGTTTTGAGAAAATACCCTAGTGTTATTGGTTTGTCTTTTGACCTTTTACAGCTTAAAATTTATTTACTTATGTGTTTGCTTGTTTTTTACTATATCAGAAGCCTAGATATTATGGATTCCTTTCAGGGGTAAACTTTGCTTTCCATGAAAAGTATGTTCCAACACTGCAGATTTACTTTCCTTTCTTGAAATTAGTGTTAGCCTCCCTTCCATATATACTCCAAGAAGACTATGCCATCCTATTTCCTATCTTGCACTCAGTGCTTCTTAATGATTCCAACAAGCAGATCTTTTCTCGTTCCTGAGATCTCTTGTATTCTCACGTCGGTCCACAATGAGTCTGTAACAATCCACTGAGAATGTTGTCTTCACTAACTCTCAACTGGGACTCCCTTTGCCTTGTGCTCTGACGTCAGGGAAAATTGCATGGGTTCTATTTCTTCACACATTGCCAGCATTCACTGTGCTCTGAGTCTTTTTGGAGAATAAATAAAGATTTAATTTTGAATATGAGTTTCCTCCATTAGATGAGATGTCACACAGTTTCCATCTTTGAAAATCTAAGTGGGAGGAGGAATTTCTGCAGTTATTCTTTGTACTTCATTTTAAAAATTTAGTCATTTTTTTGGAAGTCACTTTTACCAAATTTAAAAACACAATGGGCTAGTGAGATAGTTGAATGGACTAAGCATCTGCTTAGGCATCCACGGGAATGAGGTTCCATTCCTGGCACAATATGTCATGCTGGACCCACTCCCGGGGTTTACTGAGCCAGCACCAAGTGCAGGCATGGAGGCACGCACCTGCAATCCCAGCACTGGAGAGGCTTAAAATAGGAGGATCACTATGACTTGGAGCTGCATAGTGAGACCTTGTACAAAAAACAAAGTTATATATATATAGTGATAGGGCAAGAGAGACCTCATTTTGTTTCTGTAGCTCCATTTTTTACAAAAGGTACTTAAATTCACTTAAACGCAGATATACTCACTTCCTCATCCCCTCCCATGAATTTAACCATAAAATCCACTAGAAAAACAAGGCAATGAACACGATAATGAACAGTCAGAACAGCTTACGGTGTAAGGTAAATGTTAACCCACAATGTCCCATGACAGGTAGATCAACATCTGGGAAATATAAACCTTGTGACAATTGTGTATCAATTTTGTAAAATTCCTGTGAGTGTGGAAGTGTGGCTGCTGTGGATACCTGAAAAGCATATAAGTGGAAAGCAAAGTCCAAGCCAGTGCTGATAGTTTGTGGAAACTGACAAGAGTTTCAGGATGTTGTTGGTCACCAGCTCGCAATACATCTTTTTCTTCCTTCTTCTTCAGTCTCTCTAGTGAGGACTTAACTCACTACATGTTTCTACAATTGTAGAAATTGACTAATTTTCTGAAAAGACAAAATTTCTGAGCAGTGCTTTGAACAATGGGCCCAAACTGAAAAATTTATATAAATTTGTTTGAGATGAGACTTCTACCTAGAGGAAAAGACAAATGAAGAGGAACAAAGATTCCTGACATGGTTGAAAAACAAAGAAGAAAGATGTCCTTGAAAGTAAAGAGAGAGCAGTAGAAACATAATCAAGGAGTCCTCTATTGGATAGGAAAGTGATACTTTTTAAACCATAATGAAAGGTGTGAATCATCACTACGTAGTAGACCTATATTATATTTTTTGGCTACAGTGGATAGAAGGAATAATAGCTACTTGATTGGGTCTCTGCAATAATGTTGACCATCTGTTTGCCATTTTGTCTTTTGTTTTATGTCTTACTGACCCCTAATTTCACTTCACTCAGTAAGGAATGAAGTGAAAGACGAAACAGGACTGAGAACATTGTTTCTCCCAGTTTTGGTGGTGCAAAATAATGAGGGAGATCTACCTCAGAGACTAATTGTCTGTTGCCTGATTGTGAAGATAACTGTGTCCGCTCAGGAGACTGGACATATAAAGTAATGAGTGAAAGAAAAAGAGGAAAGTGTGGGAACTAAATGTCGAGAAAATAGCAAAGTGACTGGTTGATCATGAGGTTTGTTTTACTTTGCCCCTTGGAGGCAAGTTCCAGTGTAAATCCCAGTTGCCCACAGTGGTAATCACCTAAGGAGTAATTTATTCTTTTGTTGTAATTAAATTGTAACTTCTATTGATTTAAGTCTACAGCGTACAATTATTACGTGCCTCACAGGAGCTGGCACATGTAAATACCATGGGAACCTTCCAATACCCTTCCTCACCCTTTACCCTTCTTCATTTCTCATTGTCCCCTTACCTGTTGGAAAGATTTATCTTCCTATTTTCTGTTATGCATCTTTTATTTAGCTTTTGGTATATGATCTGGGCTTCTCCTAGAAAATAAATCAAGCCTGTTACATTTCTCTGATCCTCTTATTCTTCAAATCCCTTCGTGTTTCACCCACCTGCCCCCAATTTCTTGATTCAGTCTGATTTTGACAAATATATCCTTAATTGCTTAAGAAAAGCGATATAATAAATCTGTATGAAAATTAGAGTAATTGTAGTAATGAGTACTAAATAAATACAGGTCTTTGAACCAAACTATCCTAATTGTTCAATACGAGAAGAGTCATATTCAAATACATTAAAGCCCTAACATCTTTGCCATATTTAATTTTTTTCAGGCTTTGTAAGCATTGTTGGCAGTCTCTGACTGCTTATGCGATAATGCAGGGAAGTGTATGTAAAAGATTCAATTAATGATTTCATTTTAGATATGGGCTCATAAAAGGGAAATCTCCAGCTCTAGCTCTGGTAAACAGAGATCACAAATGCAATTATCCAGTTCTTACATTATATAATTTCCAATTTGCCACAGTGGATAGAAGGAATAATAGCATGGAGATTCAAAGTACTACTTTTGATCCTCAAATGCTCTCTATCAATGAAACGCATATAGTGCTCGCACATCACTGTGTAATGAAAGTTGAATATTAAGATCAAATACAATTGTATAATCAAACTGACTGTATGTTTTATATATTTGAACTTTGATCTGTTCAACTAATTTTGAACAGTGATCATTTCTACACCTAAATTATATTCATAAGATACTTCTTTTTGTACTTTAAGGAACAGTCTACAAGGTATTCAGGGTCTCAGTACTAGAACCGCCAATTTACAGCCTCCCAAGACCTGGGATTACAGGTGTGCACACCATACCCAGTCTCAGTTGCCATCTCAGGGCACACTGGGGGTGGTGCTGGAAAAGCAGGCCCCTACACCTGCTTGCAAGCCCTTAACTCGCTGAAATCATAAGTGATAAAAGTGTAAAGGTAGGTAAAGAATACAGTACTTCCCTATTTTAGTTCCTGATCTCCATCCCCAAATTTAGCAATTGCCATATCTTTAAATGGTTTTAAAAGACAGGAAGCATACTTATCATCTTTAAATTATAAAATTAATTATCTTTTCCAAAGGTGACTCTACAAAACAATCAAATCTACACTGTCCAATACAAAGTCAAGAAATTTTCTAATTTTTTAGAGTAAATTTATATTTTTGAGTTTTCTGTGTAAATCTTTAATTCTCTTTGAGCTGTTATTTTGTATCCTGTTCTACATTGTGGAAGTGTATATTTAGGTTTCAAAACAACATTAAAGTGATTATTTTCTTTCCCAATTGTGTATTCTTAGCATCTTTGTTGATTGATGACCAATGTGGATTTATTTATAAATCGTTTCTCCCTGCTTAAATTAGGATTTTCTTTAATTATGAAGATTAAAAACAAGAGCGTGAAAAATAAAAATGCAGACAGAAACAGGATAATTGTTAATATGTAACAATGCATATGTCACAGATTTTCAAAACAAGAATGGGTGATTAACATTGACTGACACATCATGTACTTTAATCCCCAAATCTCTTGCTCAGATTAACAAATATAGTTATGTAAGATGGGACATATGATTGAACATTACCACATGCTTCCAAGAAATCTTAAATTCTTATTCTTTCTAATTTTCTCTTATTAAATGTTTAAAAAAACATTTAATTTAAAGTGAATATAATGAAAATGGATATAACATTAGAAATGGTACATGTTTAGAAGACAAAGGTGACAGTTATTTTAAGTATGGTTTCAGTATTACCCATTGCTGCAGTCAATGTAGTTGCTTAGTTCACAGATATCAACACAGAGAGTTAGTCAGGGTTAGAATTCTGTCCATGAACTATTTTCAAAAACCAGATGGAGGGATAGACAGATAGCACAATGGACTAAAGCGCTTGCTTAGCAGAGCACAGTGTCCAGAGTTCGATCCCGAGCATGCCATGCTGGCCATGCACCCAGGGAACACAGATATGACGACTGAGACTGGGCAGGTAATGTATGGCTATAATCTGAGAGCTTGGGAGGCTGAACAAAGGAGAATCACTGTGAAGCTGATCTACATAGTAAGACCCTAAAGACCCTGTAGACCTTGTACCAAATACGTAAAAAAAAAAAAAAGACAAAAATCAGATGGTCATTCTTAAGCCTATTGCCTTATCCAACTTGTATATATACATGTGTGGCTTTGTCCCTACATTATTTCCTAACTTTTCTCCATTCTATATCTTTGTTGTTTAATCCTTAAATTCTGTTCCTTTCCATGTAACTTGGGAGATATCTCAGTAGAATAAGTGTTTGCCCGGCAAATGCAAGGGCCTGAGGTAAATCCCTGATTCAGCCAAAAAAATAACATAAAGAATTGTGGTATTGGATATTAATTTTTCATGTCCATTAATATGTGTCTTATACAGTTGGGTGCTCCTGTATTTGGTGCATACATATTTATGGGTATTATCTTTTCCTCTTATATTTTTCCTCTAACAAGCATGTAATGGCCTTCATTTGAACATTCTTGGTTTGAAGTTCTGACTCTCTGAGGATAGGATTGCTATGCTTGCTTTTGTGTGAGGTCCTGGGGCGTATAGTACTGTTTCTCATCCTTTGATTTCCAGCCTATGAATTTTTTATGGGTTAATTGTGTTTCCTGTATACAGCATATTATTGGATTGCACTTCCTTATCCACTCTTCCCGTGTATTTCTTTTAATAGGTGAATTGATATGACTGAGATGTAATAATTGATGTTCGACATATTATTTTCCTGCTGTTGGTTACCTCTTTTTCTCCTGTGTTTAAATGGTTGCCCTACCTGTTGGATCCTTTCCATTCTTATCTATGGAGCTGTGATCATTTCATTTCCTCTCTTGAATAGCTTATAGTAGTTTCTGTAGAGTTGGCTTTGTCATCATGAAATCCTTTAGTTGGTCTTTGTCGTGGAAGTATTTCAATGGTCCATTAAACTTGAAAGAGAGTTTTGCAGGGTGTATCAGTCTGGAATTTGTTTTCCGGCAAGAATTATAGTACTTTGCTACATGCTTTTCTTGAATTTCTGGTTTGTTAAGAGAAATCTGCCACTATTCTGATGGGTTTTCCTTTAAATGTGGGCTGTTTCCTTTCTCCAGCAGCTTTTAGTATATTCTTGTGCTGAATTTCTGAGATTTTGATTATTATATGTATGGGTGTGTTTATTTTTTTTTCATTTATTTTTATTTTATTAAAATACAAATGTCAATCAGACAGTTTCAAAACACCTTAACAATACACATTCGATGAATTAATATATTGCAAACTGTTTTCATAACGTTTTGGTATTGTACAAGGTGCATATATGGTATTATATTTACAGATATTATTTTAGCAGATATCTCTTATCAGTGAATTGAGTGTAGTTCTTACTTATCTTATTTTTTTATACCTGAATTATATCAAAAATTCAATAATTATTTACCTAGTGGATGACCATAGTACTAAAAGCCAACATAATATCTTGTCCAACCACCATTAGTGCAGATCTTGCCTCTCATAGAATTATGTAGAAGCACAGCATTATCTATCCCAACTGTACTGTCTATACACACACATCATGATTTTTTCTTTCTACAACACTTCCTTTGTCTACACCTGTCAAAAGTGGGCACTCCATTGACATTCAACTAATTTAGGTGCTTGAACTCGACACCACAATCCAACACAGTCCAGCATTCTACAACCATAGTAAGTTATTCAAAGAAATTGTCGACCATATCCATTTACATCTCAGCTTAATATTATGGGCTCACGATGTATACTTCATTTTTATACTTTTCTGCTGGATGGTTAAGACCTAGATAGATCAAGACTTATATACCAACAGAAGAACTTTATATTTCTTATGTGGTCATTGAAGTCCTCTCAGGGTTTATCTTGTAGTCCTGTACATTATTCTGTAGTGGGTGTGTTTTTAATTGTATTGATAAAACTTGGAGCTCTTTATGCTTCAATTATCTGAATGTCAGATTGTTTCCCCATATTTGGGAAGTTTTCTGCTATTACTTCTGCCCATATTCTTTTTATGTTATTTGTATTCTGCCATTCTTCTTGTTCATGCATATTAGCCTTACATTGTTCCTTTTTGCATCTTCTTGAAGATGTTGAATTATTTTTTCCTGAATCCTAGTTTTTTAAGAGATATTTTCTTGTCTTTTTAGGAGCTGCAATGGTATCGTCAATGTCTGAACGTCTATCTACATTTTCATTCCAATGGTTTTTCTACCTTGTGATAGAACTTTTAATTTTCTGTATATCTTTTTGAATCTGCTTCATGCATTATATTTCTTTATTACATTGCTCATTCAAAAATTCCATCATCGGCAGGGCGTGGTGGCACATGCCTGTAATCCCAGCGCTCGGGAGGCTGAGGCAGGAGGATTGTTGTGAGTTCGAGACCAGCCTGAGCTACAAAGTGAGCTTAAGGCCAGCCTGAACTGCATAGTGAGACCCTGTCTCAAAAAAAGACAAAAAAATAAAAAAAATAAAAAAAAATAATTCCATCATTTTTTTCTGTTTGCCCCTAATTTTTGTCAGTGTCTTCTTTAAAAGCACTTACTTAGTACTTCTTTCATTACTGTTATCATTTATTTTTTCACTTCAGATTTCATTTCTGACCTGATTTCCTCTATACTTTTGTGCAGTTATTTACTTATTTCAGATGCTATTATTTCAGATGTGTGATTTCCAATTTCTTCTATGCTAATGTCTTCTGAATTTCTTCTGGGTTGGCTTGAGGCCTGACATTGCATGTTCTCCTCTTTGTCATTTTTATAGCCCTGTCCTGTGACCTTTGGTGTACAGCTTTTGTGCAGTTATTACCTTAATATCTAGTGATATTATTACTGAAGAAAGACTATATTGTTGAGGTAGTTACACGTTTTTTTATTTATAGTACTGTAACTGGCAACACTAATAATGGGCAGTTTGATTTAGCATTTGACAAAGTTTTGTTACTAATGGTTTTGTATTTTAGACCATGAGAGCAAATATAATGACTATATAGCTAAGCAGATATTAAATTGCAAATTCCTACGTAATTAATTCTCCAAAGTTCTGTCTGATCACCTCCCCCTGTACCTTGAGTGTTCTAAGCAGACTATTTCACCTTGATTACCTCTTGTCCCTTCTCCACCAAGAGGGAGAGAGAGAGATAGCATGCTCTCTTAGATCTGGGTCTAGCGATGTGTCTCACCTTACTGGGTCCAGTTCTACCGATTTTGAACTTGTTCCTCTGGGCCTGGCTTAGGTTTGACTGCTGTGCTCTTCTTCTTCCTGCTGCATCCCATGGAAATGAACCCTCTGTGCCACTCCAGCAAGATGCTCTGCTCTTGGATTAGCTGGCTGGTCTCACCCCTAGCATCTCTTTCAAAAGTTCTGTCACAAGATTTGCACACTAGGCCTGTCTATCAGAGGAGCTTCTATTGGGCAGGTGGTCGGTCCCACATGCTGGTCTTGTGCACTAGATGGACTAAGGTTCTGGCAGGTGGGCAGGTGGTCTCACATGCACCCTGGGGCTGTGAGCTGGCTGGAGGGTTAAGTTTCTCTTTTATATTTTGTTCCATACATGTATTGCCATTTTTATACTAGTACCACACCATTTCAATTACTGTATCTTTGTAGTACATTTCAAAATCACACATTTTTCATCGTTCTGACCTTCACTTATGGTGTTTTGTTATTCCATATGTACTAATAATTTTGATCTTTGTCTCACAGTTACAAAATAAATATCAAAGGGTACCTTCTTTTCCAGGTAAGATGGTAGGCAATAGCATTTAGAACAATGCTTTCTGGGACTTCCGTTGGACTAGATGACAGAGTTGAAATGGTCTGTTTCTTTATAGTATATTTAGAGAAGAAAGCAGTTTATAACTTTAATCATTTAATGTTTTAGTTTGTTCTCCTTATTTTCTAAAACTGGAATTATTGTACATATAAATATGATTGTGCTAGCACTGAACGTAAATAGGTATTGCCCATTAGCCTCATTTTCTAATTGGATTGGCTGTGAGCTGCAATAAGAAACAAAGTGATCTTTGAACTGAATAGTATCTCTTTTTTTTCTCCTTTAGGCAGCCTGCCCCTTTGTTCAAAGAGAGCCAAAGAATTCTTGTTTTGAGAGAAGGCCAAAGACTTGCAAAGATGGATCTGATAAAATGATGCAGTTTTGTCTAATAGTGAAGAAAATAATCTAAAGGAAGACTACTATCATCTACTTGTACTAGAATTACTGGCCTACTGCCACATTATGATATAAAATACTAGTACACTTACATTATGAAACTGAGATTTAAAATATTTTATTTGTACTTCATATCATCAAAGTATGTTTTATTTTCAAATTTGAAATTCTGTTAGATTTTAAAGAATTCAGTGATATTATATATATATATATATATATATATATATATATATATATATATATATATATATCTCCAGTGTGTATGTCTTACTAGTTTATTCAGAGAGTCTATAGGTTACAAGTTACTTTTCTCCTAACTACATTTTCCCTCATTCCTCTATCTGTTGGACATGACATCTATCTTAAGGATTCATTTCTCCTTCTAGACCTCCAACTTTATTTGCTTTGCTCTGTACTAAATACATGTATGATATACTGGCATGTGAACAAACATATGCTGATTTCTAAATCACTAGTTCCCTGGTTTGGCTTTAAAATACCTTTCCCTTCTGTACCTATGTAAAATCCTCTTTTTATGTTCCATGGAACATGCTTTCTTATTGTTTTTTTTTTTCTAAATAACAGATTTGGTGTTCATATCTCAAGGTTTGCTTCACAGTACTCCTCTTTCTACTGACATTTTAACTTTTCAGGTTCCTGTATTAAGATGAGCTATGAGTTCTATGTCAAGAGACTGCACAACTAGCTACATGTTGGATGCATTTACATGCATCACCTCTAAATAAAACTTGCCAGAAATATCTAACTACTCAAAATAGAAATTTTTGTGAACCTTTTATGTTTCTTATAAGTTTTTTATTTTTAATTTTATTGAAGTATAAATATCAATCAGATAATTTTACGACACCTTAACAAGACAGGTTCAATAAATTAATACATTGCAAACTGTTTTCATACTGTTTTCGTATCATACAAGGTGCATACATGATATTATACTTACAGACATTATTATAGCAGATGTCAATTATCAGTAAATTAAGAGTGTAGCTGTTTATTTATCTTATTTTTTATATCGGAATTATATCGAAAATTCAATAATTATTTGCCTAGTGGATGTCCATAGTACTAGAAGCTGACATAATATCCTTTCCAACCACTATTAGTACAGATCTTGCCTCTCATAGGACTATGTAGAAGCCCAGAGTTATCTATCGCAACTGTACTGTCTATACACACACATCATGATTTTTTCTTTCTATACCCCTTCCTTTGTCTACACCTGTCAAAGGCGGGCACTCCATTGTCATTCAACTAACTTAGGTGTTTGAACTCGACTACACACTCCAACACAGTCCAGCATTCCACAACAATAGTGAGTTATTCAAAGAAGTTGTCGACCATAGCCACTTACAGCTCAGCTTAACATTATGGCCCCGCGATGTATACTTCATTTTTATACTTTTCTGTTGGATGGTTGGTTAAGACCGAGATAGAGCAAGACTTATATACCAACACATGTACTTTATGTTTCTTATGTGGTCAGTGAAGTACCCTCAGTGTTTATTTTGTAGCCGTGTACATTATTCTGTAGATCCTTTGTCTGTGTCATCCATGTGGATGAGTCATGGCCAATGCTTGACAAGTTTGCTCTCTGTGAGAACCTGAGAGAAAGTTTTTTCTCCATGTGACTCTCCCCAGGCACACTATGGAACTTCGATCTCTTTCCTCTGTGGCTCCATAATCTCCTTGTTCAGAAAATTTGGAGTTCAACTGAGTTTCATGATGTTGCAGTACAGGTTCTCCTACGTCCTGAGTCTTCACTGACCTTGAAAGGTTAGAGCCAAAATATTAGATGGCCTTGTGTCTCTTCTATTTCTCCAACTCTGACTTGTAAACTTAGGTTGTTAACCATCCAGAAGAAAAATTGATTAGTATCCTGCAGCATATGCCATTCACTTTGCCTTATCTGACTCAATTGATTTTAATTGTTGTACATTTCCTTTTGTATTTCTGCTTTTCGCTTGTTATACTCGGGAGGCTATACTATATTTACACATGTGTGTCTGGTTTATTTCACTTATGAGCATATGTTCAAGTGGCATTCACTTCAGTATAAATGCTTCAAACTTATCCTTCTTAATAGCTGAGTAATACTCCATTATATAGAAATACCAACAGAGATCAAACTCAGGATCTTGTGCTTGCCAGGTAAGCATTTATTCAACTGAGTTATTTTCTCGGCTCTTTGCAATTTCTAAGACAGAGTTCAAAGCAATTTCCAACAAATAATGAGGACTTGGAAAATATCATAAAACCTCAAGTTTTAGACTGGAATAAGTTAATGTCTGAAAGTAAAGGTTCCCATTTTCACCAAATAATTTTTATTACCAAGTTCTATATTCAGCTTGCAATATAAATCACTTCTAAAGTACTTAATACCTCAAATATTAGAAGGTAAATTAATCTTGCAATTGTGATCCACTTGTTGTAATTATGTTTCTACCTGACTTTATTGAATGATTTGATTTGTGACTCAGGGTAAGCAACTTAGATAGTTTCTCTGCAGTATGATTGAGGTCAGAAAAATTATGATGCAAGTCAGAGAGTGACATTAACAATAATGGCAAAATCTTAATTTTTCACAAACAAAAACATCGGTTCCTGCTGAATCGTCGGTATTTCATAAAGTGTTTAAGTTGGTAAGTCAAATTAAAATATACACACACACAAATCAAGTCTATGCACTGGTTTTCAGATTCTAAATCTGGTGAATTAGTACAATTATGTACTGAAGTCCTCTACTTTTGAGAGAGAAAAATTTGAACTTTGAGGGTTAAATCAATTTTTGAAATTCCACGATTGTGTTATTGTAAACAAACATAGAATTCCAGATAAGAAGTTTCACAATACCATTGAACATTCAAATTGCCTTACTCCTAGATTGGTTGCTACCCCAAAGACATTTTATGAAAAGTACAAGTTCTAAAACAAATTTCTATGTTAAAACTTTGTGGGCCTTACACACTGTATTCCCTTTAAAATTCAGAGAGCTTTTTTTTTTATATATAAGTGATTCTGGAAATGTTTGTAGTAAAGAAAGGTATAAATGGGTTTAATGGACATGTGTTCCTAAACATATTTGATCTTAAAGAAGGAAAATGGTATGTCAGACATGTTCAGTGAGGAGAGAAACATACGCATTAAGAAATAAATCTCTGAGTTATCTGCCATTGATTTAATATAGTTTCAAGTATTAAGTATCTTTGCCTAGGTCAAATATAGATGGGAGGATGATCAACACCACTACTTACTGAAAGTAGCCTTCATATTCAGGATCCATGCAACATACTCTCAAATAAATCTTCCTACAGATGCTCACTTTGCATTCTTCACTTGTTCTCTCTGGACCCTTCCTGATCACGGCCATGATGAGTTATTCTATAATGACAGCTACAGGCCCTCTATGGGACCTGCCAATGACACTCCAGCTCTGCCAAGAGAGAGGGGTTTGCTCTCTGCATGAATGTGCCCAGGCATATATGACCATCCTTCATCTTCAGTCAAACTGAAATACAGTTATTGCCCTTGTAGAGAGCTTTACTATCCAATCACATTACAACATATTCAGTGTCTTTCACCTGTAACTACTTCTTCACATATGCTCTTTGTGTAACACTGCAAACCCATAGGATAAACTGAGTTGACATGCATTCAAATTGTTTAGATTGATCTCTTTGGTCTTAATTTTCTATCATTGTACTAACCAGTTTTCTGAGTATACAGTATTAGTGTTATATATTCATATTATAGGAACATGAAAATATAAGTTTAAATTGCTCTATATTGTTTTCTAACACCCGGGAAGAAAATAGCTGGTCTTTTTGCTTTAGCCATAGTCAAAGCTTCCTTGTGTCCTTTCTCTCTCAAGGAAGCTCTGCATTAAGAACTTTCCATGAGGTCAACTTGTACTCAGAGCACAGATCAGCTGCAAGCTCTCTACTGATTTATAACTATCTCCCCAATTCTCTTGCAAATGGAAATATTCTAGCAAATGCCTAGAAATATTTCATGTGTATGTCTGTATTGTACAAGCAGTCCTCTCTGAAACATCTCAGATCACCTTCTCTTGCTGTCTATGCCGTTTTACAGTTACTACTATGGTGTGAGTTTTGTTACATCGAAGTGCATGGCTGTCAGATGAAGATCATGGGCATTTTCATTCGTGGTGGCACAGATACCACACAAACTGGGAATAAAATTCATCTTGTGCTATGAATGACTACTACAAAGACAACAATATGCAATGTATTAATTGTTGGAACTCTCCTACCAACCTGTTTTGAAGCCTGTATCACTGAATATTTTTCTCAATAAAATAAAATAAAATTTAAAAATTCTCCCTGCAAAGTTGTACAGCTCTAAATCTTTGGGATGCTTTTGCAAATGTTTTCTACATAAAGATTCAAAAATAGAAGAAGTAAGATGAGATAATTTGAAAACTGTTTCATCATTTGACATTGAACATCACATCCCACAATAAAAATAGATATATTTTTAAAATGGGGAAATTAGTGAGAAGTGAAAAGTTTGTCATTAATTGTGTCTTAAAAATAAGTATCACATACATATTACTGATCTTTTGTTTCCTCTTTGCCAGTCTTTGAAGGAAAATATCATGGAAAGTTACTTCTTTAATGGAGAGTTATTTTATATTAAAATTAGGTATTAATATATTCATGAAAGCATTTTATATGATTAGCATTATAGTAAATATTTCATCTCCACTATTACACATAGAATCTAAGGCAAATTCTAGAACAGAAGCCCACCAAATATTTTAAGTCAATTATTATTATTTTCTTTCTAGACACTGGGTTATTACTATTCTTCCTCTACTGTTGTCCTTGGGACAATGATATGCATTGGTAAGATGAATAATAAGAATTGTTAATTTAATATTTGATCATTTAACAGTTTGAGTCCTTGGTGGTATAGGGAAAAATGCATTAAGAATAGTTTCACTAATATCAGTCACATTAACAACTAACCACTCTAGAATAACAAAGCACAGTAATTAGAGCAGTCTGCTTAATCTGATGAGGCTCACAGAATTTATATTATAAATAAACATAAGCCAATATAAATTTCAAAGAGTCTACCAAAGTTTCAACTGTTGCCCTGTCTTTGTGAATTGTCTATTGTTATGCACATTTACTTAAGTTTTTGTTTTATGAGTGAGAAGATTTGGACTGCATCATAATTAATTTGCCTGTTTAAAGATTCATACACTGTGATATGAATATTTGGTTTGCATATCTTTAAGCTATATGGATACAGAGAATTTTATAGAGTGAATAATTTCTATGTCACAAAAATCCATTTGATGAAGCCCTACCCTTCCTGCTGACCCTATCAGGAGAAGACAATTTGGGAGCAGAGGAGTAATAAGGATTGAGCCCTCATGAACAGGATTAGGGCCCTTGCAAGAAATGTGCAAGTGTGCTTCTTTACTCTGGCCTCATTTATGTGAGAATACACTGGAGAGTTAATATTCTGTGGTTCAGAAAAAATCCCAACATTAACCATGCTGATGCCCATATCTCAGAAGTCAAAATTGAGAAATGTATTTTATTGTGCATAAGCTATGTTATGTGTAATATGTTATATTAACCTAAACAGAATAAAAGAGAAACTAATTATGCTGAAAGTTACTGAATTATTAGATCAAAATTTAATACATTTCCTTATTTCCTTTGTGAAGGGTGTTTTCATAATCCTGACAGATTTTTCTTATATCTTGATTTGGGGCCCATCATGGTGGTCCAAAACTGTAATCCCGGTGCTCGGGAGGCTGAGGCAGGAGGACTACTGTGAGTTTGAGGTTTCCCTGAGCTATAAAGTTGGATCAAGACCAGTATAAACTGCCCAGTGAGACCCTGTATCAAAAGACAAAAAAAAAAAAAAAAAAAAAA
>PVKA01019163.1:0-42416 GCA_004027165.1 Ctenomys sociabilis
AAAAAAAAAAAAAAAAAAAAAAAAAAAAAAAAAAAAACAATGGTTGATGTATTATCTATTTCTGTCATGAAATCTGTTGCTCAGATTAACAGATACAGTTATGTAAAGTTAGACATATGGTTGCATATTATTGCTTGATTTCAAGAAGTCTTAGATTTTTGTTCTCATCTCTTTTTTAATTTTTAAAAAATAATTTGTTTTTAAAATTCTTCAGATAACTCACTATTATTGTGGACTGCTGGACTGTGTTTGATTGTGTCGCCGAGTTCAGGCACCAATAATGGTTTAATGACAATGGAGTGCCCATCTTTGACAGGTCTAGACAAAAAAAGAGGGATACAAAGAAGAACTATGATGTGTTTGTATGAACAGTACAGTTAGGGTAAATATGCAGTGCTTCTGCATAATTCTATGAGAGGCAAGATTTGCACTGATAGTGGTTGGACAGGATATTATGTCAGCTTCTAGTACTATGGACAACCACTAGGAAGATAACAAGATAGAAAGTATTAATTAATTAATTAATTAATTATTTTTGTCTTTTTGAGACAGGGTCTCACTATGCAGTTCAGGCTGGCCTTAAGCTCACTTTGTAGCTCAGGCTGGTCTCGAACTCACAACAATCCTCCTGCCTCAGCCTCCTGAGTGCTGGGATTACAGGCATGCGCCACCACACCCAGCTGAAAGTATTAATTATTGAAACTGTGCTATAATTGAGCTTTAAAAAAATAAGCATACAGCTACATTCTCTTAATTCATTGATTAGAGACATCTGCTATAATAGTGTCTGTAAGTAGAATATCATGTATGCACCTTGTACAATAACAAACCATTACAAAATTAATTTGCAATGTATTAATTATTGAGTCTGTCCTGTAATTTGATTTGAAACTGTCTCATTGCTATTTGTTCTTCAATAAAAATTTCGTTTTAAAGAGAGTATAGTAATAATTGATATGACATTAGAAATGGAACACATTTAGAAGACCAAGATGACAGATATTTAAGCATGGTTTTTATATTACACATTGCTGTCTTCGATGCAGTTGCTTAGATTGCAGATATCAGCATACAGAGTTGGTCAGGGTGAAAATTCTAAGCATTAACTGCTATTTTAAAAAAGCTGAGGCAGATTTTTAGTTCAATCACCTCAGTCATCCCAGACATATACTTGTATGTTTTTCTCCTTTTTTTTTTAAATCTTGTCTCCTTTCTCTCCTCTTCATTGTTTAATCCTTAGGTTCTGTTTTACTATATCCGTTGTACCTTTTAGGTTTTATTTCTTCTTTTGGGTTCTAACACTAGGGAGACAATGCAATATTTACACATATGGATCTGATTTATTTTACTTATGAGCATAGTCTCTAGTTGCATCCATTTACCTATGAAGGCTTTGAGTTTATCTTTCTTTATAGCTGAGTAATATTCCGTTGTATGAAAATACCACATCTTTTTCGTCCATTCCTCAAGCGATGGGCATTTTGGTTGCTTCCAGGATTTGGCTACGACACATTGTGCTGCGATAAACATGGAGCACATGTGTCACTAAGGTGTGATGTTTTCTGTTCTTCTGGGAAAATACCAAGAAGGGGACTAGCTGGATTGAATGGGATTTCCAGTCTTCGTTTTTTGAGGAGTCTGCACACTGATTTCCAGTGGCTGTATCAGTCTACATTCCCACCAGCAGTGAGGAAAGGCTCCTTTTTCCCCGCAAGCTCTCCAGCATTTATTATTAGTTGATTTCTTTATGACAGCCATTCCTTCTGGGGAGAGACAGTATCTCAGTGTTGCTTTAATTTGCATTTCTTGAATGGCCAGTGATGTGGAACATTTTTTCCAGATATTTATTTGCCACTTGTATTTCTTCTTCTGAGAAGTGTGCCTTCATCTCAGATGTCTATTTTTGGATTAGGTCTGTAAATTTTAGGGCCCTGGGGTGGGCCTGCCCATTAGCTCAGTTGTTTAAGTGACTGATTAAACAAAGCAATCAGGATGCTGAGGTTTGATCCCCAGATCCTTAAGCCTTACCAGGCCCGACCTGAAGGCATCTGGAGCCAGCCCCCACCTCCCAAAAAAAATTAGGGCCCTAATTTTTTTAATTCTTTATATATTCTAGATAGAAAACCTTTGTCTGAGTGACTATTGGTTAAGACTTTTTCCAAATTTGTGGGTTGTCATTTGACTCTATTGGTGATTTCTCTCTCTCTCTCTCTCTCTCTCTCTTGGTGGAATCAGGGATTGAACTCAGACCCTTCCGCTTGATAGGGAAGCACTTATTCCACTGAGCCATCTCCCTGCCCTTTGGTTTCTCTTGATTTGCAGAAACTTCTCAACAGGAGAAATTCCTGGCTAATGATTCCTTGAAGTATTTCCTGTGCAGTTTTATTTTCATTCATGAACTGCCTGCCTACCCCTATGTCTTTAGTTATTTCCATCTACTTTCTCTTCCAGTAAATTTAGTTTTTCTTCTTAGATCCTTAGACAATTTTGACTTTGATTTAGTGCCTGGCAATAGACCTAGTTTTAGTTATAGCATGCAGAGAGCCAGTTTCTCCAGCACCATTTGTTAAAGAGGCTTTCTTTCAGTGAACATGTTTGGCCCCTTTGTCAAGTATAAGTGGCTGAGTGTGTTTGTAGTTATATCTACGTCTTCTAATCTGTTCCACTGATCCTCAGGCCTGGATTTTTTTTTTTTGCCAATACCATGCTGATTTTTCACAGTAGCTTGGTAGTAAAATTTATTTATTTTTGTTTATAAATACCAGTTTAATGAGGTGATCTGTATGGTAAAAATAGTGATACAAAATTTTATTTATTAATTAATTTTTTATTGAGAAAAAAGTGTATGTTTAGAATTAGCCAGCTGAACTCAGTTTAGATGATCCTAATTTTGTTGGCAATATCCAATGCCTCATAATCAGGAGCCAGTCGGACATACGCCTTCTGCTCTCCATCAGGCCTGATTAGGGTATTGACCTTGGCAACATTGATGTCATAGAGCTTCTTAACGGTTTGTTCAATTTGGTGCTTGTTGGCTCTGATATCCACAGTGAACAGGAGTGTGTTGTTGTCCTCGATCCGTTTCATGGCTGACTCTGTGGTCAGGGGTCTTGATGACGGCATAGTGGTCAAGCTTATTTCTCCTGGGGGCGCTCTTCTGAGGGTACTTGGCTGCCTCTGGAGCCACAGTGTCTTGGGACGGCAGAAGGTGGGCGATGTTCTTGTCTCTTCTTTTTGTGGCTGAGGATGCCTTTCAGCATGGCCTTCTTCTTCTTTTTTTTTTTTTTTTTTTTTCATTTAATAATAAAATTTTGTTTTCCCCAAATGTACACCTGGTCGGGCCTATTCATCATGCAACTTCACCAGCGGCAGGGGCATCTCCACCCTTGGTATTTCTGGTATTAATAACTTGAGCTCTGTGCTTTGAGACCAGCTTGATAAGCCCCTTACTAAGGAGCTCCTGAAGGGCTGCTCTGGCCGGTGACCCACGGATCTTCGGTCTCTCAGAGACCACAGCAGGCGTTGGAAGTTTACAGTTGGGAGCTTCCTTACAGAGTTTGTCATACATAGCTTTATCAAACAAAACCAGGTCGTTAAGCTTGTCCTGAACTTTGCCTCTGGATCACTTCTTCTTTTGGCCTCGCCCCCAGATTTGGTCACTGGGTCTTTGTCTTTCTTGGCCAGCTTTCTGGCATCTTTCTTCTTCTTGTTGTCTTTGGGAAGCATCGCGGAGCCCGGAGAACAGCAGCTACTACTGCAGGTCTGTCAAGGTGTCGGATAGAAAGCCAGCATGGCCTTCTTGACCTTCAAAGCTTTTTCTTTGGCTTCAGCTTCAGGAAGGGGAAGGGCTTACTTCTTTGACTTCAGCTCCATCTTAGTAAAAAGGCTCCATGATACAAAATTTTAGAATAATATAATACAGTAACAATGGTTAATGATTTACATTTTGTTATCTTCTAAGTAGTTGTTCAGAATCTAAGATATAGACATGAAAATTGATCAAACAATATAAGCACAAACCTTTCTTTTTAAAGAACTAAGAGAAATTAGTAGCATAATTATCTTATCTTGTATGTATATATTATTATTATTTTTCTGTTATTTCTTTTCTCTTTACCCCAGTTTCTCTTTCCTTTTAAACAGTTTCTTCCCATTTCACAATATCAATTGTACATTTTGAATGTTAGTCAGTCTTTCAGCTTTTCATTCTAGGGAGACAATAGTTTTTATACATGCAAGTCTGGTTTATTTCATTTATGAGTATGGTCTCTAGTTGCATCTATTTACCTAAGATGGTATAATTTAAAGTCAGGAATTGTAATGCCCCCTGCCTTGCTTTTGTTACTCTTTTCTGGTTCCAAACAAATTTTAGGAATGTTTTCTGTAGATCTGTGAGGTATGTTGGTGGTATTTTGATAGGGATTGCATTAAATCTGTACAACGATTTTGGGAGTATGGCCATTTCCATAGTGTGTTCTTCCTATCCAGAAACAAGGAATATCTTTCCATTTTCTGAATTCTTCTTCAATTTCTTTTTTTCAGAGTATTGTAATTTTCATTGTATAGATCTTTTACTTCCCTTGTCTGATTAATTCCTAGGTATTTCATTTTGGGGGGTTATAGTTGTGAAGTATATTTTTTCTCTAATTTCTCTCTCATAAATGTAGTTTTAATCTGTGCAGAAGAATACTATTGATTTTTGAGTATGGACATGGTATCCTGCTATGCTACTGAATTTGTTTATTAATTCTAGGAGCTTCTTGGTGGAGTTTTTTGGGTCATCCAAATAGACTATCATATCTAATCTGCAGATAATGAGAGTTTAACTTCTTTACTTATTCTTGTTCCTTTTATTCCTCTCTCTTGTCTAATGGCTCTAGGTAATGATTCTAGAACTATATTGAACAGGAGTGGTGATAGAGGACATCTTTGTCTTATACCTGACTTGAGAGTAAAAACTTTCAGTTTTTTCCATTAGAACTATGTTGGTTGTTGAATTGTCACAGATGGCTTTTATGACATTGAACTAGAGACCTTCTGTTCCAATTTTCTGTAGGACTTTGATCATGAATGAGTGTTGGACTTTGTCAAAGGCCTTATCTGCATCTGTTGAGATGATCATGTGGTTTTTGCTTTTAGCTCTATTGATGTAGTGTATTACATTTATAGATTTGTGTATGTTGAACCAACCTTGAATACCTGGGATGAATCCTACCTGGTCATGGTGGATAATCTTGATGATTTGTTGTATTCTGTTTGCTAGTATTTTATTGAGGATTTTTGCATCGATGTTCATGAGGGAGACTGGCCTGTAGCTCTTTTTTTGGTTGAATCCTTCTCTGATTTTGGTATTGGTTTTATACTTGCTTCCACCAGTGATTTTGGGAGTATTGCTTCCTTTTCAATTTCATTGAAGAGTTTGAGAAGTACTGAGATTAAATCTCTAAATTTCTTTTAGAATTCAACTGTGAATCCATGAGGATCTGGGCTTTTTTTTGTCAGTAATTTTTTTTCATTACATTTTGAATTTCATTGATATTGGGTTATTCAGAGTTTTTATGTCTTCTTGATTCAGTTTTGGTAATTTGTATCTATTTGTATCTATCTAGGAATTTGTCCATTTATTCTGTGTTTTCAGTTCTGTAAGAGTAAAGATTTTCAAAGTAGTTATTAATGAACTTCTGAATTTCTACAGGATCTGTAGAAATTTTACCCTTTTCATTTTTATTGCTTGGATTTTAGTTTTTTCTTTCCTTTTTTTTTTTTTGAGGTTATCTAGGGATTTATCAATTTTATGTAATCTTTCAAAGAATCAGCTTTTTGATTCATTAATTCTTTGTATTGTTTTCTTTGTCTCAATCGCATTAATTTCTGCTCTAATCTTTTACAATT
Source organism: Ctenomys sociabilis (assembly GCA_004027165.1). Lineage (NCBI taxonomy): Eukaryota > Metazoa > Chordata > Mammalia > Rodentia > Ctenomyidae > Ctenomys > Ctenomys sociabilis. The sequence goes on from PVKA01019163.1 coordinate 5,893, forward strand.
TCCTCCCATCTTTGGGCTTTGGGCTTGGTTTGCTCTTCTTTTTTTTTTGTGGGACCAGGACTTGAACTCAGGCCCTTGCACTTGCCAGGGAGGCACTTATCCTACTGAGCCATCTCCCTGGCCCTGCTATTCTTTTTCTAGAAGCTTGAGGTACAGGATTAGGGTATTTATTCTCACTCTGTTTTCCTAATCTGTGAGTTCAGTGCTATCATTTTCCCTCTCAGAACTGCTTCCATTGCAGCCCCCAAATTCTGGTAAATTGGGCTTTGTCTCAGTGACTCTTCTCTTGTTGCTGGGGCCAATGCCTGATGCTCAAAATCAAGGAAAGAGAGGCTTATTTATCTCACAGTTACTTGATGTTTCAGCTGGCTCCAGAGCAGAGCAGCACATGGCAGAGAGCAACCTTTCATGGTGGTGGCAAAGAGCAAGAGAGCAAAATGGAGGAGCGGCAGCAGCAAGCAACTAGCTTCTTTTTCCCCCTTACACTGAAATGCAAATTACCTACCTCAGGGCAGGTGCAGCATTCACACCCACAGTTACCACTCACAAACTCCAGAAGCCACTTGTGGGGGGGGACTAGACACAAACTATAACAGGCTTGAATTTTCATTGGATTTTAGATATTGTTTAGTTTTTTGTTTAATTTCATCTGTAACCCATTGGTTGCTGAGCCGTGTTATTTAGTTTCCATGTTTATGTGTTTTTTGTGGTTTCTTTTTTTAAAAAATTTATTTATTTATTACAGTGTACATAATAAATAAAATAAATTTATTTATGTATTACAGCTACACATCACGGACTCTTTTTTTTGGCGGGGGGGGGGAAGTCAGCTCAGCCGCCCTGGGGGAGGAGCTGGCACGGCATGTGGTGATGGGGATCGAACCGTGGTCCCTGAGAGCTTGCCTAAGCAGGCGCTTTAGACCACTGAGCTATCTTCCCAGCCCCTTTTTGTGGTTTCTTTTGTCATTAATTTCCAGTTTCGTTTCACTGTGTTCAGAGAATATGCATGGGATAATTTCTGTTTTCTTGTATATACTTAAGCATGACCTATATGAGAAATACATAGGCTCATATGTGGTCTATCTCATGACAGAAGACTTCTCCTCACAAACCATTAGTCATATATAGGCTCATATGTGGTCTGTCTTATAGTGTCCCATGTGCAGCTGCAAAGAATTTGTATTCAGATGTTGGCTAGAACACTGTATATGTCCACTAAGTCTGTTTGTTCAAAAGTTTGGTTCAGTTCTGCTACCTCTTTGCTAATTTTTTGTTTGCTTGACTTATCTTTTTGAAATAAGGGGGTGTTAAGTTCCCCTGGTAAGATTGTGTTATTGGTTATTAGATTTTTCATGCCCTTTAAAGAGCTGGGTGGGAACCGGGTGTGGTGGCGCAGGCCTGTAATCCCAGCACTTGGGAGGCTGAGGCAGGGGGATTGTTGTGAGTTCGAGACCAGCCTGAGCTACAAAGTGAGCTTAAGGCCAGCCTGAACTGCACAGTGAGACCCTGTCTCAAAAAAGACAAAAAAAAAAAAAAAAAAAAAAAAGAGCTGGGTGTTCCCGTATTTGGTGCACACATAGTTATGACTGTCATCTCCTCCTCTGGAATTTTTTCCATAACCAGTACATAGCGACCTTCTTCACCTTGTTTGATCATTCATTGTTTGAAGTCTAGAGTGTCTGAGAACAGAAGAGCTACTCCTGCTTTTTTCTGAGGTCCTGGAGCATATAGAATTGTTTTTCATCCTTTGACTTTCAGCCTATGTATTTCTTTCTGGGTTAAGTGTGTTTCTTGCATACAGCATGTTGTTGGATTTTGTTTCTTAATCCACTCTTCCAGTCTATATCTTTTAATTGGTGAATTGAGTTCATTCACATTGACAGTTATAATTGACATATATTGACTTAGGTTTATCACATTATTTTCCTATTGTTGGTTCCCTATTTCTATCCTGTGTTTAGTAGTTTGCTGTGTTCGGTGGGCTCTTGCTGTTGTTATTCTTGGAATTGTGGGTATTTTGATCCCTTTTAGAGTATCTTTTAGTGTTATGTGTAGTGTTGGTTTGGTCATCATGAATTTGTTTTGTTCTTTGTCATGGAAGTATTTTTTTTTTATATGCATTAAACTTGAAAGAGAGTTTTGTAGGGTATGTCAACCTAGGCTGGAATTTTCTTGAAGGACTTGAAGTACTTCACTCCATGTTCTTTTTGACTTAATGGTCTGTTATTCTGATGGATTTTACTTTAAATGTGACCTGTTCCTTTGCTCTAGTGGCTTTTAGTATATTGTTCTTGTGCTGAATTTCTGGGATATGTCTGGGTGTAGTTTTAATTGGGTTGATATTATTTGGAATTCTTTTTTTTTTTTTCTCTCTCTCTTTTTGAGACAGGGTCTCACTATGCAGTTCAGGCTGGCCTTAAGCTCACTTTGTAGCTCAGGCTGGTCTCGAACTCACAACAATCCTCCTGCCTCAGCCTCCTGAGTGCTGGGATTACAGGCCTGCGCCACCACGCCCGGCTCTAAAGTGATTTCTCTATTTACTCTGGAATTCTTTATTTTATTTTATTTTATGTTATCTTTTTGAGACAGGGTCTCACTATGTAGTTCAGGCTAGCTTCTTAAACTCACTTTGTAGCTCAGGCTGGTCTCGAACTCACAACAATCCTCCTGCCTCAGCCTCCTGAGTGCTGGGATTACAGGCATGCACCACCATGCCCGGCTTATTATTTGGAATTCTATTTGACTCTTTTATGTGAATGTCAGATTATTTCCCCTTATTTTTGAAGTTTTTTTGCTATTACTTCTGCCCATATTCTTTTTTGTTGCCTCCCTCTTTCTAACTGATGCCTATTAGTCTTATGTTATTCATCATTGCATCGTCTTGCAGATGTTGAATTATTATTTCCTGGATCCTAGTTATTTTTAAGAGATTTTTCCCTACCTTTTCAGTAGCTGCAATGGTGTCTTCAAGGTCTGAAAGTCTATCTTCACTTTCATTCAAATGGTTTTCCCAACTTGTGATTGAATTTTTATTTTTATTTGTTTATTTTTTGTATTTTAGGGAAGGGTCTACAGGGTGCTCAGGGTCTCATTAATAGATCAGACTTGTAGTGGTATACCTATTTACAGCATCCCAAGAGCTGGGATTACAGGTGCATGCCACCATGCCCAGTCAGAATTGCCATATCATGTCAGTGCATCCCAGAGGCAGGGCTGGCACAGCAGGACAGGGGATCGACCCCCTGGCCCCTGCGCCTGCTTGTAGGTGCTTTAATCCACTGAGCTATTCAGCCAGCCTGTGATTGAATTTTTAATTTCCTGTATATCTCTTTGAATCTGCTTCATGCATTCTATTTCTTTCCTATAGTGCTCATTGGAGGTTTCCATCATTTTCTATTCTCCTCTATTTTTATCAGTGTCTTCTTCTTCTTCTTTTTTTTTTTTTTTTTGCCTTTTTGAGACAGGGTCTCACTGCAGTTCAGGCTGGCCTTAAACTCACTTTGTAGCTCAGGCTGGTCTCGAACTCACAACAATCCTCCTGCCTCAGCCTCCTGAGTGCTGGGATTACAGGCCTGCGCCACCATGCCTGGCTTATCAGTGTCTTATTTAGAAATGCCTACTAGTTCTTCCAGTGTAGTTACCATTTTTTTATTAACTGTGAAATTATCTCTGATCTGACTTCTATACTCTTCTGTGGTTGTTTCTTTACTTCAGTTGGTCTTATTTCAGAGATTTCAGTTGTTTGGCTTCCAATTTCTTCTATGCTCATGTCTCCTGGGTTTGTTCTGGGTGGACTCAGGGCCTGAGAATGCATTTTGCTCCTTTTTGCAATTTTCTATTTCAGAAAGAACTCTTTTATTTTGATTTCTGTGAAATCAAACTTTTCATGAAAGCTTGATAGTAAGTAGATGTATCACTGGAGTCAACCTCTCTGTAAGGAGTCTGTTTTTTTTTGTTTTTGGTATTTTTCTTGTCTCAGATTTTTTAAAATTATTATAATTTTCTTTTCAGAGATTCTTGTTTTGTATGTGTCCCAAGATTTTGCTTTCTCTCTTGATTCAGAGTGAGATATTGGTTTCTGTTTTTCACTGTCCTCTGTCCTTCAGTGTAGGGCTTTGGTGAAGTTATTACCCAAGCAGCTCCTGATATTAATACCCAAGGGAAAGCATGTAGTGAAGACAGATATGGTTTCCTATTTACAGTGGAACAATTAGCAATACTAATAACAACTAGTGAATTTTAGAAATTGGCAAACTTTTTTAGTTAATGGGTTTGTACTCTAGACCATAGCAGCAGACGTTATAGCTGTACAATGAAGCAGATATTAAACTGGGAATTTATACTTAAATTAGTTCCCCTGAGCTCTGTCTGGGAACCTTCTCTTTATACACCTAGAGTCTTCAGGCAGACTAGCTCACCCCAGTTATCTGCTGCCACCTCTGGGTCATGATAATACTCCTATAGCTCTGGGCCTTGGCCTGGGCTTGGCTGGGCCCAGCAGTATGGAATGGGCCAGCTGTGCCTGCTGGCTTCCTGTCCCATGGCTCCTTCCCAGTAGGCCCACCAAGGTGGACTACAAAATTGTATTATCTCTGAATAAAGATAGTCTTTCTTTCTTTCTTTCTTTCTTTCTTTCTTTCTTTCTTTCTTTCTTTCTTTCTTTCTTTCTTTCTTTCTTTCTTCTTTCTTTCCTTCTTACTATACTTTGCAATGTGGATTGTGGGGAGTGGCTGAAGCTAGAGATCAATCAAGGTATGTCTTAAGAACACAGTGCCAGGGGCCGGGGAGATGGCTCAGTGGAATAAGCGCTTCCCTGGCAAGCGCAAGGGTCTGAGTTCAATCCCTGGTTCGGGGGGCAGCAGGGGGAAGAACACAGTGCCCGAGATAAGTCACACGAATAAGCTGCTCTAGTCTTAAGAACACAGTGCCCCTGAGACAAGCCACATGGATAAGCTATCAGGCAGAGAGGTTTCACGTGATATTCAACTTCCCAAGTATATAAATAAATGTGCTGCAGCTGCTGGAGCTCTCTCTTCCTTCTTCCTTCCTTGCCATCAGGAGAGAGAGAGAGAGAGAGAGAGAGAGAGAGAGAGAGAGAGAGAGAGAGAGAGAGAGGGCCCCATTTGGCCTCAGTTCTGTGTTTCTCCATCCTCTCTGTCACTGTCCTCACTCTGGGAACATCGAGATCTTCATGAGATGCAGCAGTGGATGACTTTTATTTCTCTTTTTGGGCAAAATTGCTCCGGCTAGATCCTCATATATAATGTTTTATAAGGTAGTGGCAAGCCCAGACATCTTGTGCTGTCCTTGGTATTTTGGTTATTGCCCAGTGTGTTGTTAAATTTTCACATGTTTGTGAATGCCTCAAACTGCTGTTCTTGTATTCCATTTTCATCCTATTGTGTTTGGAGAATATACTTCATATCATTTCAGTCCTTTTAAATTTATTGAGGCTGGCATCATGATCTAATGTACAGTCTATTGTGGGGCATGCTCCATGTGCTCTTTTATTTTTGTTGTCATTTTAGACTGAGTATTTCTATGTAGCACAGGCCAGACTTGAACTCACTATAGCCCAGGAGGGCCTTAAGCTGGCAGTCATCCTATTTCAGCTTCCCAGATGTTGGGATTACAAGCATGTGCCACCACACTCATGTTCTTTGGAGCAGAATGTGTATATTTCTGATGTTAGCTGATGTGTTTTAGAGATCGTTATAGAATCTGCTTTGTTTACAGTGTTGTCCAAACTTCTTCCTTGACACTATTTTGATCAGTTGTTCCTTTCTTTTGGGTTGTTTTCTTGAGGATTGCTCTTTGAGGTACAGGCAAGCCTTACACTTACTATGTAGCCTAGGCTGGCTTTGAACTCATGGCAATCCTCTTGCATCAACCTTCTGAGCACTGGGATTATAGTTGCGTGCCACTATGCTCAGCCAAGTTGTTCTGGCCATTATTGAATGTAGGGTATTGAAGCCTCCAGCAACTATTGTTGAAATTCAGTTCTATTAAGTTTTGCTTTCTCTATTTTGAGACCTAACTTTTTTTTTTTTTTTTTTTTTTTTTTTTTTTTTTTTTTTTTTTTTTTTTTTTTTTTTTTTTTTTTTTTTTTTTTTTTTTTTTTTTTTGGCAGAACCAGGGATTGGACTCAGGCCCTTGCACTTGCCGGGCAAGTGCTTATTCTACTGAGCCATCTCCCCAGCTCTCCTAATTGTTTTTTGTTTATTTGCTTTTAATGTATTTGGTCCAGGGTCTCAGTATGCAGCTTGGACTTGTGGTGATCCTTCTGTTTTCCGCCTCCCCAGCTCTGGGATTGTAGGTGTGTGCCACCACGCCTGGGCTTGGTGCCAGCTCAGGGCACCAGGAGGTAGGATCAGCGCAGCATGTGGTGCGGGGATCAAACCCTGGTCCCTGCGCTTGCCTAAGTAGGCACTTAGTCTGCTGAACTGTCTCACCAACTCTGAGACCTAATTGTGAAGTGCATATATGTTTATAATTGCTATGTATTCTTGATGGATTTTTTTTTTTTACAAAACATCCTTTGTCTGTAGTAACAATATTTTTTTTCTAGTAACAATATTTTTTCTAGTAACAATATTTTGCTGCTGAACTGGTTTTGTTTATATCAGTACTGTACTCCAGATACTTCTCAGTTATTACTTGGATGGTATATCTCTTCATCCTTTAACCTGTGTACATCTTTGGTTTTAATACATGTCTCTTAATAACTCCCCGTAAAGAATGTAATCATTATGTACTGCAAACTTGTACCAATAAAAATAAAGTATGCTCTCAATAGTCTGTCTTTTATCACTCTGATTAATACATCTTCATGGGAATATTTTGTCAATTTATGTCTTAGTCATTTTTTTCATCACTGGGTCGACATACCCTGTATGCACAACTTCAAGCAGGAGATGTTTCCTTTGGGTCACGGTTTTCAGAGCATTCAGTCACAGTCTTCTGGATCCATGGAAAGTAGGGCATGATGAAAGAGTCTCAGAAGAAAGGACTCATCCGTCCAGGCCCGTGGCAGCCAGGAAGCAGAGCGAGAAGGGCAGGGCGGTGGGAGGGGCTGTCCTTCCAGAGCTGCCCACGCCCGCGTCTTCCCACCAGGACCTTCCTCCTTAGTCAAGTTTAGCTGTGGACTCGTCAGATTCACCGGCTGATGAGTAATGTGCTCCCGCCGACCCATTACCTCCCAGAAGCCCCGCCTCAAAACCCAAGGTTCTTTTGGGTGATAGTCTAGATCTAAATAAACCTCAACAATTTACATTTGGTGCAATTACTGATGGAGTAGAATTTGTACCTCCTATTTTTACCTGAGGGGCTCCTTTTTAGTATTTTTTTTTTTTTTTTTTGTGGTACCAGGGATCAAACTCAAGACCCTGTGCTTGCCAGGCAAGCACTTATTCTACAGAGCTATCTCCCCAGCCATATTGTAAATATTTTTAAAAATTAGATTTTATTGATACATTTCATATATTGTGATTTTGCCCTTTTTGTTTCTAATTGTACTGATATGAGTCCTTTTTCACTTTCTGTGGTAAGTTTGGTAAGTTTGTTTATTTATTTATTATTTGTTAACAGTTTAAGGAAAGCTTTTATTGCAAATTCCATTCTGCATATTGACTTTGGGACAAAAACACTGGAAATGCATCTTTCCTACATACAGTAATATAAATGGCAGAAAGTTACATTTTAGTGGCTACTGAAGAACAGGATTATTGTCAATGCGAATTTAAAAGTTACTGTCATTTAAGTATAACACACAATTGATTACGGGTGTGATCTTGCCAAAAGTTAATAGAAAATGCATTTTGTTTTCTAGAAAATGGCCCTATATGGTATGAGCAAATATTGACACAAAGCTCTAGTTTCTTTCTTTCTTTCTTTCTTTTTTGTCTTTTTGAGACAGGGTCTCACTATGCAGTTCAGGCTGGCCTTAAGCTTACTTAGTAGCTCAGGCCGGTCTCAAATTCACGACAATCCTCCTGCCTCAGCCTCCTGAGTGCTGGGATTACAGGCCTGCACCACCACGCCTGGCTCCAAAGTCTAGTTTCTGAGCACTGTTTCTCACTATCCGAGGGCCAGTCAACATGGAGAGAGGGCGCAAGGCCAGGCCCTGGCCTGCCTGGGCGTCTGGGTTGGAGCTACTTGGGGCCAGAGGAGGGTGTAAAGGCTTTGTCCCTGCCTGCCATGAATGCTTTAATTTCCTCCACGGTATGGGGCATGCAGGTGAGCAGCTCCATGTGGCTGCTGGTCACCAAAACATCCTCCTCAATGTGGACCCCACTGAAACTGAAAACGCCGCAAGACCTCGCGGGTAACGAAGCAGGCTCTGGCCTTGTTAGCCAGGGCCTCATCCAGGACATGGTCAATGAAGTAGACGCCTGGCTCCATGGTGAGCACCATGCCTGGCTCCAGCTGCTGTGAGGCTCGCAGGCTCCGCAGACCTGGCTCACCACTGCGCTCCACGCCCCCAGGGTAGCCTCCTGCATCGTGCACATCAAGGCCCAGGAAGTGGCCAAGCCCATGAGGCATGAACATGTGGGCCCGGCCATGGCATTCACCCCGCCACTCAGGATGCCAATGCGGGCCAGCTCCTCCAAGTGGATGCGGTCGGCCAGGCGATGCATGTCAGGCCACCAGACACCTGGCTTCATAGTACTTGTGATGGCACGGCAGCTCCATAGCACTGCCTCATAGATGGCTTTTTGGTCCTCGGTGAACTTGCCATTGGCAGGAGAGGCACAGGTGACGTCTGAGGTGAAGCAATAATACTCACCACCCATGTCAAACAGGCACGTGTCTCCTTCCTGGATCGTCTGATCGTTGGGGGTTCTCACCACTGCAGCAGATGCAGGTGTGGGGGTTATGGTGCATGCGCTCTGGGAGTAGCAAGAGTGGCACCTGCAGAGTCTCATTCCCCAGGGAAAAGGAAGGCCGTGTGGAGGACACTGTGTTCGCCCGGCAAGCCTCGGTCACGTTGTTTATTTTTTAAAGAACAGGCTTTCCATCTCATATTCTTTCATCCCCACTTTTTCAGCCTTCATTACCTCCCTCTGGGCCTCATTGGAGATACGGTTGATGTAGTGCAAAACCCCCAGCTCTGTGTCTGTCTTGAACACGGCATTCCACGATCTCTGGCTGAAGAACATTGTTGTTGACACTGAACTTACTGGTGCCCTCGAAGGAGGCCGCTTTGCAAACACTGCCGCTGTCCGTGTATACTCCACGCACGGTCAGGAGGACAGAGGGGTTCCGTGACGCCAGGACACTGGCGATCTCATCTGTGGACTGGACACCAGCCACAGCATGTGTGTTCTTGAAATGCTCCTTGGAGTGAATCTTTCCCATCCACGTGGCGTGGCTGGCACACACGGGGTCGACTTGCCGGTATCGAGGATGCCATGGTGGCCTGGCTCAGGGACACCGAGCCCAGTGGAAGAAGGACTCCTGGCGGAAGGTGATCGCGGTGCCAGGGCGGCAGCGCTGCGTCTCCTCACCGCCCTGCAGGACCACCGCCGAACCAGTCTGGACGGCCGCATTCTTCCACAGGCGGTCACACAGGCGTGGCCTGTTCGGGGCAGAGAGGGCCAGTGGCACCTGCAGAGTCTCATTCCCCAGGGAAAAGGAAGGCCACGCGGAGGACACCGTGTTCGCCCCGCAAGCCTCGGTCACGTTGTTTGTTTATTTTTTAAAGAACCAGCTCATCCGTTTTTTCCCCCCTTCAAACAGGGTGTTGCTATGTAGTTCAGCCTAGACTTTAACTCACTATGCTGGCCTCAAATTCACAGCAGTCCTCCCGAGCGCTGGGATTACAGCCATGTGCAGTCATTCTCAGCTGTACTGGTTTTTTAATCTCAATTGTATTAATTTATACTCTTTATGATTTCCCTCCTGAAAATAGGTTCACGTTTGGGCTGTTGTTGCTTTTTTAAAACTTCCTGCAAAGCTTTATTCAGTCCTTCTTGGAAGCTGCCTTCCTCACGGCGGCTAGCACGTTGCTCAACTCCTCAGGCTTCCTCTTGGCGCGGATGTGCGTCCTCACCCTTTTCTTGATGAGCCTGAGGGGTGCTTGTCCCCTCAAGCTCTTTTCCATGGCGCACCACTTGTAGGGGGCGAAGCAAGCAGCACACCTCCCGGATCATGTCCCGCGCGAACTCGGTACGTGTGGTGAGACATCCGGGACTGCGGCTGTGCCTCGGTTTGCTCACATTCTTAGTCACCTTGTGGCCCTTGTTGAGGCCCACGGCCATGGGATAGTGGAGGGCCACGGCTGCTGTTCTTCAGTGCTTGCTGTCCTGTTGTTTTCTTGAACATCTTGGAATCCATCATTAGATCCTTTGAACTCTTCTGATGTGAGAATTCACTGCAAGAAACTTCCTGTTAGGACTGCTTTCATCGTGTCCCGTAGGTTCTGGCGTGTGTACTGGTGTTGTTGCCATTTGATTCTAGAAGTACTGTAATTTCTTCATTTCTTCTGTGACCAAATTTGTTATCAAATTTCCAGGTGTCTATACATTTAGGGTGGTTTCTTCTGTGATTGATTTCTGGTTTCAATGTACATTGGACTAATGGTAAATATGAGATGATATTGAGTCTTCTGTACTTACTTAAGCAGGCCTGATGGACTAGCCTGTGCTCTGTTTTGGAGAAAATTCTGTGTGATGCTGTGAAGAATGTGAACCACATCCATTTATTCAAAGGTGTGCCAGGTGTGGTGGTACACATGCCCATCATTCAGAAGGCTGATGCAGGAGGATTGCTATGACGTCAGGATCAAACTGGGCTACATAAACAGGTTTAAGGCCATCCTTCATGACATAGTGAGACCCTATCTCAAAAACAAAAACAATAAACAAAATAAAACTGCAAAACAAAACAAAAAACAAAAGTGTGATTCCTTTTTTTTTTTTTTTTTGTGGTACCAGGGATTGAACTCAGGACCTTGTGCTTGCCAGGCAAGCACTTTTTCTACTGAGCTATCTCCCTGGTCCTCATATTTCTATGTTAATTTTTTGTATACTGATCTGTCTCTTGTGAAAGTGGAGCACTAAGGTTATTCAGTAGGATTGTGTTGGTATTTATTTGACCTCTTGTGTCCAGTAGCATTTGTTTTATGGTACTCCAGTACAGTGGTACCTCAATTCATAAACTTCCTCCTCTCCATAATTCTGGTTGAAAACTGAATTGGACAAGAACTGAATCAAATTCAGTGGTTAGGTTCAGTGTAGCCTTATGGGAAAACCAGAATCGTGGGAAGAATTAAGTTTCAGGACCGAAGCACTGCTGCATTCGGTGTGCTATTAACTCCTCCTGTTAGATTGCTCCTTCAGCGGCTGTACAGTGACCTTTGTGCCCCCTTTGCTCAGTTTCAGTTTCAGTTTACTTTTTCTGAAAGTAAAATTGCTTGCTATCCACACTTCCTTTCAGGGTTCTTATGTATGGAATATTGTTTTTGGTCCTTTGATTTGTAAGCTATGAATATATTTTTTGATTGGAAGTGTTTCTTGGGTGTAACACACTGTTAAATTCAATTTATTTATTTATTGTTTTATCCAGTCTTTCCATCTGTGTCTTTTAATTTGGGAGTTGAGACCATTAATATTGGGAATTATTGCTGAAAGGTGTTCTTTTTCAGTTGGTGACTTTGTTGTTTGTTTATCTGTTTGCCTTGTTTGATGTATTCATTCCATCTAAAATTTTCATTTTATTGACTTCATTGTCCCTGGGATATTTGCGAATAGTTTTTTGAAATGCCTGTTTGGTATTCATGTATCTCTTAGGTTGTTCTTTTTCATAGAATGTCATTATGTCTCCATCTACTTTGAAATAAAGTTTTGTAGGATGTGTTAATCTGGGTTGGAAGTTGCTTTTTATTTTTTTGACAGTACCAGAGATTGAACTCAGGACCTTGCACTTGCCAGGCAGGCACTTGTGACACTGAGCCATCTCCCCAGCCTGGAAATTGCTTTCTTTTAGGTCTTGAAATACTTCATTTCAGTCTCTTCCAGTCTTTAAAGTTTATGTTGATGAGTCTGCTGTAATCCTAGCAGATGATTCCTTTTCTCCAACAGCTTAAGATTCTTCTTGCTGACATCTGGAATTTACACTAAGATGTACTATGGACACTTAGTGTACATAAGATGTAAGATGTACTAAGGCTCACTTACCTGTAGGCTGAAATCTTTCTTCATGCTAGTAAGTTTTCTACTACAATTTCTGTAAGCAAATTTTTTATTGCATGTTTTGCTGTCTTCTAGTTTTCCTATACTATATTTTTATCAGCAGTTAGGCTGGGATGTGGAAGGAGAAGGGAAAGAAGGAGATGGAGTGATGGCGAAAGAGGGGTATAAGTAGGATGGGTAAATAGGAATAATAGATAAAAGAATTAGACGGGGCTCAGATTATTAGAGGTTCTTTATAAATGGAGTGAAGGGTTAATGTTAAGATATTTGTGGGGCCTGGGGTGAGACGTGGGAGGAGCTCTATTTCGGGACTGGGGGACACTGTAAGATTGTTAGCCTAGAGGGGCCAGTGAGATAGCTCAGCAGGCTAAGTGCCTGTGTAGGCAAGCAAAGGTACCAGGGTTCAATCCCCGGGACCACAGACTGCACCAACCCCGCCTCTGGGCGCTATGAGTGGTGAATCTGGGCGTAGTGGTGCGCATCTGTAATCGCAGCGCTGGGGAGGCTGAAAACAGGAGGATCACTACAAATTCAAGCTATGTAGTGAGACTCTGTATCAAATACATTTTTTTTTTCGGAACCGGGGATTGAACTCAGGCCCTTGAGCTTGCCAGGGAAGCGCTTATTCCACTGAGCCATCTCCTTGGCCCATTGCATCAAATACATTAAAAAAAAAAAAAAAAAAAAAAAAAAAAAAAAGACTGTTAGCCTATTACTATATTTGTGCACCTGTAAAGTGGAGAAAAGGGAGGGAAGACGGGGGTCTACTAAGATAAGGAAGAGAAAAAAAGTAGAATAGAGAGGACAAAAAGGTTAATACAAGAGAAAATGGGGCTGACTGAGAGAGAGGAGGCTTTAGGGGGAAACTCTTGAAAAGAAATTTAAAAAGTGGAAGAAACAAGTAAAAAAATAAAATAGTACTGCTGCATAAGCTAGAATAGTAGAAAAGTTTATGGTTTACATCTAAAGTGTTCTACAAAGCCTCATGGACGCCCAGGAGAGGCTTCCCGGAGTGGCGGGATGAGCAGTGTCTGGGTGAGGAGTGCGAGCCTGGGTCAGGAGGCGCCTAGCTAGATCAGCTCACTGATTGGATCAGCATGGTTGTGGGCGTGGCTGACCGGCTTGCTGAAGCCTGAAGAGCCCCTGTGGGTGGGAGCGCGCCAGCCATCAAGGGCTTGAAACCCGGACGGAATAAAAACAAAGAGAAAGGCTGGGCGTGGTGGCGCATGCCTGCAATCCCAGCACTCGGGAGGCTGAGGCAGGAGGATTGTTGTGAGTTCAAGACCAGCCTGAGCTACAAAGTGAGCTTAAGGCCAGCCTGAACTGCATAGTGAGACCCTGTCTCAAAAAGACAAAAAAACAAAACAAAACAAAAAAACAAAGAGAAAGGTGGCCGCTGCTGCTGCTTTTTCCCTCTTGCTTCTCCTCTGCGATGCCCCTAGGCCATGCCATTCTGCCTTGGAGTTGGTTGACTATGATCTGAACTCCGTGAACTAGGAGCTAAAAATGAACCTTTCTTCCCTTAACTTGTGGGGGTTTGTTGAGGTTCTTGGATGAACTGATCTATATTTGCTTTTTTTTTTTTTTTTTTAATTTAGGAAGTATTTGGATGTTATTTCTTTTTAGTGGTACCAGGGATCAAACTCAGGACCTTGCACTTGCCAGGCAAGCACTTATTCCACTGAGCTCTTTCTCCGGCCCACTGGATGTTATTTCTTTGGATATTCTTCCTGCCCATGTTTACCTCTCCTCCTCCTGAGACATTTATTAGGTAACACTGGCACTGCCAGTGATTTCTCACAATCCTCTGAGGGTTTTACTGAGTTTTCTCAATATTCTCTTTTTTTATCCCCCCTTTTCTCAGTAGGGAAAAATCTCAATTGTCTTCTCTTTGAGTTCATGGATTTTTTTTTTTTCTTACTCTTGTTGAAATCTGTTGTGAATTTTTCCCTTTATTTTACTTTTCCTTCCTTTCTTTTCTTTTCTTTCTTTTGTATTTTAGGGAAGGGTCTACAGGGTGTTCAGGGTCTCACTACTAGATCAGACTCGTAGTGATCCACCTGTTTACAGCCTCCCAAGAGCTGGGATTATAGTCACGGCCACCATGCCCAGTCTTGATTGCTGTCTAAGGGTGCTGAGGGGTAGGGTGGGGGCTGGGGGAGGTGGCAGGACAGGCCCGAGGATTGAACCTCTGGTCCTTCCACCTTCTTGCAGGTGCTTTACTCCACTGAGCTATTTGGCCCGCCCTCACTGCTGCTTTAAACAAAACTGACCTCACAATGTTATACTTCTATCCCATAATGTCTTTTCTTCTGGCATTTGTACCATAGGTGTCGTACATTTCTACATGTATCATAGACTCCACATTACATTTTGTTATTTTTTAATAGTTAATTATATTTTAAAGAGAGTGTAAAAGCAATTTGAAAAGCTCACTTATGTTCACTCATGCTTCTGCCCTTCCCAGCGCTTTCCATTTTTGGTGTATATTCAGATTTTGATCTGATAATATTTTTTTTCTACTGAGGAACTTCCTTTGACATTCTTGTAGTGCGCTCATGTGAATACTTTCAGTGATTGTGTGCTGAAAATTTTTTCTTCTTTGCTTAAAAACTTCTCTGAGTATAGAAGTCTAGGTTGATAATTTTCAGCTCGGACTCGTGGTGATTCTCCTGCCTTCTGCCTGCCCAGCGCTGGGATTACAGCTGTGCACCACCGTGCCCAGATTCTGCGGCCAGCTCAGCGTACCCGGGGGGCGGGGGCTGGTGTGTCACATGGCGCCAGGGATGGAACCACAGTCCCTGCTCTTGCCTAGGCAGAGCTTTAGTCTACTGAGCTGTCTCACCAGCCCCATTTCATTCTTTTTCTTTTCCATTTCATTCTTTTCTGACTTTCTTCTCTTTCCAGCAAGAAAGCTGTTGCAACTATTGTCTTTATATTCTCTGCTCAGTTGTATCTTTTTCTTCTGGATTTTCAAGTTTAGGAATTTCTCCTCTCAGTAGTTCTAAGCAACTTGGTTGTGCTACACTACTTTTGCTCATGTTTCTTGGGTTCGAGGTGCCTTGAATTTATTTCTTGCATTTTTGCATTCATCATTTTCATCAGTTTGCAACATTTTGAAGATTAACCTTTGAAATATTTCCTCTGCCTGTGCTGGGCGTGGTGGTGCACACCTGTAATCCAAGCACTCAGAAGGCTGAGGCAGGAGGAGTGCTACGAATTTGAGGCCAGCCTGAGCTACATAGTTCAAGACTAGCCTGAACTGCATAGTGAGTTCACAAACTCAAAACAAAAAACCCACCAAAGTCAAATCAAGCATTTTCTCTGCTGTCCCTCCCTCCTGGGACTGCAAGTCCCTATCTCTCTCTTTTTTTTTTTTTTTTTTTTTTTTGGTTTTTTGAGACAGGGTCTCACTATGCAGTTCAGACTGGCCTTAAGCTCACTTTGTAGCTCAGGCTGGTCTCAAACTCACAACAATCCTCCTGCCTCAGCCTCCCAAGTGCTGGGATTGCAGGCCTGCGACACCACGCCCGGCTACCTATCTCTTTAACTTGAAGTCCTGTCTTCCTGATGTTTAATCCTACCCCCCACCTCCATTCCCCCCTGCAATAAAAGGAATCAGCCCAGGACCTTTGGAGCTACATTTCCAGTCTCATTTTACTATTTTATTTTGACACAGGGCATTACAAAGTTGCCCAGGTTGTGCTCAAACTTGCAAGCTTCCTGTCTGACAGGAAGTGCTGGAAGTGTATATAGTTATCCCCAGCTCTATTTTTTTTTTTTCTTCAGTGTTCCTTTTTTCTCTCCATGTTTTAGTTGTTTTTTTTTTTTTTTGGTGGAACCGGGGATTGAACTCAGACCCTTGCGCTTGACAGGGAAGCGCTTATTCTACTGAGCCATCTCCCCAGACTCCTATGTTTCAGTTTGCATACTTTCTATGCCTTCAAGATCACCAATTATTTATTTATCTTTGAGACTGGGTCTCACTCTGCAGTTCAGGCTGGCACTGAGCTTTCTGCTTCGGCTGGTCTCCATATCGTGTGATCCTCCTGCCTCAGCCTCATGCCTGGATCTCCTGAGTGCTGGGAGTTTACCACCACACCTGGCTAACAACAATCTTTCCAGGGGTAGGTGGGCCTATGGCCCCTGGGAATCTTCTTCTAAGACCCTTCTCTGTGGTTGCCCAGCTCCTCCGTTCACTGTGTGTGGTCTTGTGCTGCACTGACCCCCACAGTGGCCTAAGTGACAAATGTCCCTGCAGGAGTTGGTTTTCTTTCTTTTTTTTTGATGGAACTGAGGATTGAACTCAGGCCCTTGCACTTGCAGGCAAGTGCTTATTCTACTGAGTCATGTCCCCGGCCCCCATCCCTGTAGGATTTGGAGCTTTCATCTCTCACTACCACCCAGTAGGAGGATCACCTTGCTCAGACTCCAGTTCTTTCAAAGTTCAGGTGCCACAAAGGGCTCCTTCAGCTGTCCAGGATTCTCAGCAGACTCTGACAAGACAGCAGCGGGAACAGAGGCTGACAGTGTCTCCTCAGGTGAGCTGGAAGGGGTAAACTAATCCATCTTAGCATTTTGATTGGTGTCTAATCTGCTCTTTTTTTGTACCTAGAACTGAACTCAGGATATTGCACTGGCCAGGCAGGCTCTGTGCTGCTGAGCTATATCCCTGGTCAATCTTCTAGTAGTCCTGCCATGGACTAAACTATGGCCCTGAATTTCAGATGTTCCAGCTCTGCACCCCACTTCCTGGACTTGGGGATAGGGCTTTGAAGGGAGTGATTAAGATTAAGTGAGAATACAAGGATAAGGCCTTGCTCCAACAGGACTGATTATCTTTTTTTTTTTTTTTTTTTTTTTTTGTCTTTTTGAGACAGGGTCTCAGTATGCAGCTCAGGCTGGCCTTAAGCTCACTTTGTAGCTCAGGCTGGTCTCGAACTCACAACAATCCTCCTGCCTCAGCCTCCAGAGTGCTGGGATTACAGGCATGTGCCACCACGCCCCACAAGACTGATCATCTTAGAACAGGTGTGTGTGTGTGTGTGTGTGTGTGTGTGTGTGTATGTGTGATGTCAGGGAACCGGATCCAGCACCGCTCTGCCACTCAGTTATATCCCCAGACCTTTTTAAACTTCATTCTGAGACAAGGTCCAGCTCAGCTGCCCAGACCGGCCTCAGAGCTGCACTTTGTTCCCCTCAGCCGTCAAGTGGCTGGGATTCTAGCTGCATGCCTGCACGCGTAGCTTGTATCCTTGATCAGTTTTATCGGATGAGAGGTACTGTGAATTTTACATTCTTGAGTGTTGTACTTTTTTGGTCATCTTTAAGTATTGCTGTATTTATCTGGGGATGCTGTTAAATCTCATGGTGACAGATTGTCTAATTCACAGATCAATTTTCAGATTTCAGTGAAGTGAGCGGAGTCTTACTTTAGAGTCCCATTGGCATCGCTGCTGAGGCAAACCTCTTCACTACTGTGCCCTGAGCCTGGATCTTATGAGGTCGCTCCATTCTGATCGTGGGGGACCTGAGCTTACAATTCTGTGCAATTTCTGGGAATTATGCTTCCTGCTTCAATCTAATAGGGTTTCACCGATGTGTGATAATTTTTCACATCCATGTTCTCATTAGAATCTAACTGGACTGAGGGAAATCCTGTGTAGATGCCCTTAGCTCTCTCCCTTCCAATACTCCCTCTGTGAATTCTAAGTGCATGAATCTCTTCCAATTCCCAAATGTAGCTTCTCAACCCAAGGACGGCCCGGGTGCCACGTGGGCTCCTCCTCTCTGAGCTGAGGCCTAGACAGTAGCTGCTGTGATGAAGCAGGGTGAGGACCAGCTGAACCTCTCCAAGGGACCGATCGCTCTTCTGCCTCTCCTGCAGAGCACTTAAGAAACCCACTGTTGCGTCTCTTCACTCTGTGCCTTCAGATGTTCAAGGAGGGAGGGTAAGTGTGGCCCTCTGAGCACTTCTGTCTTCAGAAGTTTGTGTCCCTAAAAGGGCTGAGCACTTGGTCTTTCCTGCTGAATCAGTGCTATCGTTGGGCCACATTTTTGGTCCATAATGAAGTGAAGGTAGAAATCACAGCTGGGCCGTCGCTCAGTGATGGTGCGCAAGCCTGGCCTGCGTGTGGCCTGGGCGCCGTCCCAGCACCACACCCGAAGGAAAGAATGATGCAAAGAACAAAAGAAAGGGACAGATGGGAGAAGGAAGGGAGGGGTGGGGAGAAAGGCAAAAGAGGAGAAAAAGGTGGGACATCTGAGGGTCTGCTGCAGAGCGCATCCGTTCAGGGAGGGACACCCGGACGTAGCAGCTGCCCTTTGTGTGAGATACACTGCCTCCAGCAATTAACAACAAAATCCAAATGCACACATGCACAGCTGAATTTTTTTTTTAAATGAGGTTTATTTTTTGTTTTTGGTGCTTAGGACTAAACCTGGGGCTTCCAGCATGTTAGGCAAGTATTTTACCACTGCGTTAAATCTCCTGCGCCCACCCTCCATAAAATAAAATATGAAGTAAATAACTTAAGGTATTGAATATTTTTTGATATGTATCAATTGTGTGAAAGGTAGAGAAGTATGCATACATTTCAATTTTTTTTAATTTTTATTTTGTGGTACCAGGGATTGAACTCAGAACCTTGTACTTGCCAGGCAAGCACTTATTCCACTGAGCTCTCTCCCCACCCCTGTATGTGCATTTTTTAATTATTTGGAAATTAACACCAGCAATTCAACAGTGTACACTGAGGCTGAGAGGTGCACAAGGCCATGCAGACAGGTCCAAGAGGAGCAGTGAAGTTCTCACTGCCTTCAGTTCATATTTTTTCATTTGTAAATAATAAGAATATATTCTCTAGCCAAAAACTGGGCACTGGAAATTATTTGTGAAACATCCCTTCTAACAGTTGAAGAGGCAAAGAAGTAAACATAATGAGGGATATATTGAGGTGCTGAGTGATAATGATATCCTTTTTCTTGGGGTACTGGAGATTGAACTCAAGACCTCGTGCTTGCCAGGCAGATGCTTATACCACTGAGCCATCTCCTGGCCCAGTAATGATACTCTTACATTTAGAGATTTGTATGAAGATACAGTGTGAAGAAGAACATTAATAGCCTTGAGAAGCTGGGTGTGGTGGCGCAGGCCTATAATCCCAGCACTCGAGAGGCTGAGGCAGGAGGACTGTTGTGAGTTTGAGACCAGCCTGAGCTACAAAGTGAACTTAAGGCCAGCCTGAACTGCATAGTGAGACCCTGTCTTAGACAAAAAAAAAAAAAGTCTTGAGAGTCGATGGTAGAGCAAGAGATAGATTAAAGTTAAAGGGGTAAAAATTTCCTAAGAGAAGTTAGAAATCTAGTAATAATGCAAATTTGAGGAAAACATTTTAACCAAATTCTATTCCCACCTATGGGATGAGGAATTTATTTAAACAAACCCTCAGATGGAAACAGTTAAAATTCCCCGTAACAGTTTTTTAAAACCACTTATAAAAAAGCATTGACAGGCCGTGTCTCGGTCCATCCTCTGCTCCTGTGAGTAAATGCCATTGCCTGGGCAGCCTCTGAAGAGAGGTTTATTTTACCCACAGTTCTTGGGGCTGGGCAGTCCAAGAGCAGGTGCCAGCACCCTGCCATGAAGGAGGACGTCCCACGGAGAGCGAGTGTGTGAGCTCCAGTCTCTGCTCCTCTTACAGATCTCCTGCAGCCAGGTGTGCTGCTGCCTGCTGCTGTCCAGCGCTTGGGAGGCTGAGGCAGGAGACTGAAAGAATGAGCCCTGTCTGGGATGTGTAGCAAGCACATCTCTTTATTTTTTATTTTTGTATGTATTTAGCACAGGGTCTACAGGATCTCACTACACAGCTCAGACTCCTAGCGATCCTCCTGTTTTCAGCCTCCTAAGTGCTGGGGTTACAGGCGTGTGCCCCCACGCCCAGTCTCAATCACCATCTCAGTGCGCCCCAGGGCAAGGCCAGCCCTGCCCACTGGGGATCAAGCCCCAGTCCCTGAGCTTGCCTAAGCAGGCGCTTTCGTCTGCTGAGCTATCTGGCCATCCCTATTTTCACTTCATTTCATTTTATTTTTCTACTGAGAATTGAACCCAATGCCTTGAGCGATACTCTGAGCCTTTTTTGTATTTAGAGACAGTATCTTGCTCAGGCTGGACCTGAACTCTATCCTCCTGCTCAGCTTCTCAGAGTGCTGGCATTACAGATGTGTGTCTCTGTTTCCAGCTTCAGTTTGTGCTTTGGCTATGACTGCTCACTAAGTCCTCAAGATCCACCAGTGTCTGCTGAAGTTCCCAGGGGAGCCCACAGGAGTGGAGCGAGGCCAGGGCCACAATTGAAAGGTCAGGGTACCACAGAGGGTGCCCCTGAGGCTGCCTGAGGCCCATCATGCAGCTCTGCTGAGAGGTATATTGCTTAAGGCCCAGTGTGTGCAGCCTTGGTTTTGTAGACATATAAGCTGCAATGCTGTGATGCAAACTGTAGAGACCTGCCAAGATCAAGATATGAGGTGGCTTAATATTTAAAGGCCCTGGGCTGCAGAGATAGCTCAGTGGTCTAAGCGCCTGCCTATGGAAGCAAGGATCTGGGTTTGATCCCCAGTACCCCATGCCATGCTGGCCCTGCCCAGGCACAGAAAGTCGGCCACCAAGACCAGGCATGGTGGTGCACTCCTGTAATCTCAGCTCTGGGGAGGCTGAAATAGGAGGATCACTATGAGTCTAAGCTATGTAGTGGGACCCTGTACCAAATACATAAAATTAAAAAAATATATATTTTAAGTCCTTTGGCTAAGTATGGTGGTACATGCATATAACTCAAGCACTCCAGAGGCTTAAGAAGGATGATTCTAACTTCAAGCCCACCCTGGACAATTGAGCAAGACCCTGTCTTAAAATAAAAAGTAAAAAAGTGCTCAGTACCTAGTTCTGTGTGAAGGCCTTGAGTTGTATCCCCAATACTGCATCCTATTTTTTTTTTTTTTTTTTTTTTTTTTTGTATTTTAGGGAAGGGCCTACAGGGTATTCAGGGTCTCACTACAGCCTCCCAAGAGCTGCGGTTATAGACGCATACCGCCATGCCCAGTCTTCCCCAGTATGGCAAAACCAAAACAAAACCCACAAACATAAAAACATGATTCTTTAACATACCAGTTGGTGTGCTAAGTACACTCTGAAGTCTGAAGCACAGAGCCACACACTTTCCCTCAACCAAAACCTTTATGTATAGATTTTGCCTTCTAAAAATTTATTCCCGACTTATGAATCAATGTGCACAATCTAACATTTCAGATGTCAAGGTTCCAGAGTTACACCTCCCTCTCTTCCTATAGAGGTAATGCTTATCCTCATACCTTACAGTAGGGGAGAGAACAATCAAGAGACTGTGCCTCGAGCAGGCAAGCGTCTTCTGGGGAAGTTCCTGCAACCCCCCACCCACCCAATTGCTGAAGCGCATGGCTCTCTTCCCTGCACTGCTAAGAATGAGGAAGCAAGGAGAGGTCAGGAAAAGGACAGTCTGAAGTTCTCGCCACGATGCAGGGCAGGGGCACTCTCCTCACACCCTTCAGTTCAAAGCATCTGGAAACCACGTGCTGCAAGTCAGTGCACGAGCTTATCTTAGGATACCTGAGCGCTCCAGGAAGGTGGAACAGACACCAGAAACAGGGTTGTTAGAAGGGCTGCACACAGCAGGTCAGAGCTGGAATCCCACAAGGCGCTCAGAGAGTTTAAAAGTAAGCAATGGGGCTGGCGAGATAGCTCGGCCGTCTGAAGCACCTGCTTAGGCAACCTTAGGCAGGCACGGGGATTGCAGTTCCATCCCTGGCACCACGTGCCACGTCAGCCCCACCCTCAGGCTTGTGGCTCAGTCAAGGAGATGCATTTGAGGTTTCCTGCTGTGAGAAATCCACCGCCTGATTTCGTGCAGCACCTTTTAATATTGGAAATGAAGAAAGTGATCTTACTTTTTTTTTCAATTTCATTGTATTTTGAAAGGTAAAAACAAAAGCAAAATATATAGCAGAAACAGACAGAAGCAGGGTAACACACAACAATATGTATGGTACAGATTTTTCAAAATAAGAATAGCAATTTAACAATGGCTGTTATATTGCCTATTCTTATCCTCACATCTGTTGCTTAGATGAATGGATATAGTTATGCAAGATTTGACTAATAATTGTATATTAACACTTGCTTTCAATAAACCTTATTTTTTCCCTTGTCTTTTTTTAAAAATTATTTTAAAGAGAATATAATAATTAGAGATGGTATGCATTTAGAAGAGCAAGATGAGGGGTATTCGACCATGGGTTTTGTATTAAACATCGCTATCTTTGATGCAGTTGCTTCGGTCACAGCTATCAGCTGTTAGGGTTTGTGTCTAATTGTCCCCCCAAAGGCTCATGCAGTCATGAGGTGGGCTTCTGGAGTTTGTGATTAACTCATGATCCACTGGGATTATGGGTGTGAGTGCTACAGCCAGCCTGGGGCGGATGGCCTGACTGTGACTTCAGGGAGACAGACCTGCTCTCTACTGTCACTGTTGCCACCACCACGAAAGGCTGCTCCCCTCCAAGCACCGCTCTGCCTTGAAGCTGCCTGAGTACGAGCTGAAACCCCCAGTAATGGTGAGCTGAGTAAAGGCCTCCTTCCTTCATTTTGGGTGTCGAATATCGGTCCCAGCAACAAGAGAAGAGTAACTGACACATCAGCGCAGAGTTAGTCAAGGTGAAAATTCTCAACATTAGTTTCTATTTTCAAAAAACTGATGGAAATTATGAGTAAAATCATCTCAGCCATCCATACTTACATGATTCCCCCACCCCTTCTTCTTTCCTATATTTTCTCTTTTACCTCATGTTCCTCATTTAATCCTTATGTTGAGTTTCTTTCTATTTCAACATATCTCTTATACCTTTCAGATTTTATTTATTCTTTCGGGTTCATACACTAGGGAAACAATATGGTATTTACACATGTAACTCTGATTTATTTCACTTATGAGAATAGCTCCTAGTTGCATCCACTTACATACAAAGGCCTCAAGCTTGTCTTTCTTTATAGCTGAGTAATACTCCACTGTATAAAAATACCACCTATTTTTCATCTGTTCCTCAAGTGATGGGCATTTTGGTTGTTTTCAAGATTTGGCTATGACAAATTGTGCTAACTGTAAACTGGGTGCATATATATCACTATGGTATGATGTTTTCAGTTCTTTTGGGAAAATACCCACAAGGAGAATTGCTGGACTGGATGGGATTTCTAGTCATAGTTTTTTTGAAGAGTCTGTGCACTGATTTCCACAGTGTCTACATTCCCACCAACAGTGGAAAAGGGTTCCCTTTTCCCCACAGCTTCTCCAGTATGTGTTTTTGGTTGATTTCTTTACGATAGCCATTTTTTTCTGGGGTGAGATGGTATCTCAATGCTGTTTTAATTTGCATTTCTCAAATGGCCAGTTCCATGGAACATTTTTTTCATGTATTTATCTGCCACTTGTATTTCTTCCTCTGAGAAGTGTGTATTCATCTCAGATGCCCATTTTTGGATTAGGTCTTTAAATTTTGGGGGCATAATGTTTTTTAGTTCTTCGTATATTCTAGGTAGAAAACCTTTGAGTGAGTGTTGGTTAAGACTTTTTTCCCACTTTGTGGGCTGCCTTTTCACGCAGTTGGTGGCTTCTCCTGACATACAGAATCTTCTCAATAAGGTGAGATCCCAGTTGTTGATTCTTTGAAGTTATTTCCCATGATGTCTGGTTTTTGTTCATCAACTATGTGCCTACTCCTGCATCTTCAGGATTTCTTCCTACTTTCTCTTCCCATAAATTTAGTTTTTCTGTTTTAATGTTTAGATCTTTAATCCATTTTGACTTTAGTTTAGTGCATGACAATAGACCTAGTTTTAGTTTTTGGCATGCAGAGAGCCAGGTTTTCCAGCACCATTTATTAAAGAGGCTATCTTTCTTCCAGTGGACATGTTTGGCCTCTTTATCAAAGAGAAGATGGCTGAGTGTGTTTGTAGTTATATCTATGTCTTCCAGTCTGTTCCGTTGGTCCTCAGGACTGTTTTTTGTTTTTTGCCAATATCATGCTGATTTTATCACAGTAGCTTGGTAGTATAATTTCAAGTCAGGGATTGTAATGCCTCCTGCCTTGCCTTTGTTGCCCAGGACTACCTCTGCTATTCTAGGTCTTTTATGGTTCCAAATAAATTCTTTGAATGTTTTATGTAGACTATGAGGTATGCTGATGGTATTTTGATAGGGATTGAATTAAATCTGTATAACAATTTTGAGAGTATGGCCATTTTCACAATGTTGGTTCTTTATATCCAGGAGCAAGGAATATCTTTCCATTTTCTGAATTCCTCTTCAATTTCTTTTTTCAGAGTATTATAATTTTCATTGTATAGATCTTTTACTTCTTTTGTCAGATTAATTTCTGAATATTTCATGTTTTGGATGCTATTGTGAAGGTTATTTCTCTAACTTCTCACTCAGTGAGTTTGTTACCTGTGTAGAGGAATACTATTGATTTTTGGGTGTTAGTTTTGTAATCTGCTATGCTACCAAAATTTGTTTATTAATTCTAGGAGCTTCTTGGTACAGTTTTTTTGGGTCTTCCAAGTAGAGTACCATGTCATCTGCAAATAATGATAGTTTAACTTCTTCTTTACCTATTCTTTTTTTAAAAATGTCTTTAGTACAGAATCTACAGGGTCTCAATATACAGGTCAGACTTGTAGTAATTCTCTTGTTTTCATCCTCCCAAGAGCTGGGATTACAGGTGTGCGCCACCATGCCCAGTATCAATTGCCATTTCAGTGTGCCCTGGGGGTGGGGCTGCATGGCTTGTAGTACTGGGGGTCGAAACCTGTTCCCTGCACTCTGCCTAAGCAAGCACTTTAGTCCACTGAACTATCTGGCCAGCCCTCTTTACCTATTCTTATTTCTTTTATTTCTCTCTACTGTATAATGGTTCTAGCTAATGATTCCAGAACTATATTAAGCAGGCATGGTGATAGAGGATAACTTTGTCTTGTACCTGATTTGAGAGCAAAAGTTTTCAAGTTTTCTCCATTTAGAATTATGTTGGTTGTTGGTTTGTCAAAGATGGCTTTTACAAGATTAAGGTAGAGGCCATGTATTCCAGTTTTCTTTAGGGTTTGATCATGAATGAGTATATTGGACTTTGTCAAAAGCCTTTATGACATCTGTTGAGAGGATCATGTGGTTTTTGGTTTTGGCTCTAATGATACAGTATTATATTTATAGATTAGTGTGTGTTGAACCATCCTTGCATCCCTGGAATGAAACCTACCTGGTCATGGTGTATACTCTTCTTGATGATTCACTATATTCTATTTGGTAGTATTTTATTGAGGATTTTTGCATCAATGTTCATGAGCGAGATTGGTCTACAATTCTCTTTTTGGTTGAATCCTTCTCCGATTTGGGTATCAGAATAATACTTGCCTCCAGCTCTGATTTTGGAAGTATTGCTTCCTTTTCAATTTCATTGAAGAGTTTGAGGAGTATTGGGATTAAATCTTTTCTAAAGTTCTTATAGAATTCAGCTATGAATCTATCAGGATGTGGGCTTTCTTTGTTGGTAAGTTTTTTAATTACATTTTTAATTTTATTGGCTGATACAGGGTTACTCAGAGTTTTTATGCCTTCTTGATTCAGTTCTGGTCATTTTTCACCTAACTAAGTATCTTTCCATTTCTTCTGTGTCTTTGATTCTGTAAAAGAGAAGATTTTCAAAGTAGCTATTGATGGTCTTCTAAATTTTCACAGGATCTGTAGTAATTTCACCCTTTTCATTCCTTATTACTTGGATTTGAGTTTTTTCTTTACTCTTTAGTAGGTTGGTTAGGTATTTAGCATTGTTTTTTTATCTTTCAAAGAACTAGTTTTTTGATTCATTAATTCTTTGTATTGTTTTCTTTGTCTCAATTACATTAATTTCTGCTCTAATCTTTTGTTTTTAATTTTTGTTTTATTGAAGTACAAATATCAATGA
The DNA here is from genome assembly GCA_004027165.1 of Ctenomys sociabilis. Classification (NCBI taxonomy): domain Eukaryota; kingdom Metazoa; phylum Chordata; class Mammalia; order Rodentia; family Ctenomyidae; genus Ctenomys; species Ctenomys sociabilis. Next base: position 32,130 of record PVKA01019163.1, read on the forward strand.
GACAGTTTTAAGATACCTTGACAAGATGGATTTGATAATTTAATACATTGCAAACTGTTTTCATAATGTTTTGGTATCATATAAGGTGCACACATGATATTATACTTACAGACATTATTATACCGTATGTCTCTTATTAAATAGAGTGTAGCTGTTTGTGTTTCTTATTTTTTATACCTGAATTACATCAGATTCAATAATTAATACTTTCTACCTTGTTATTTTCCTAGTGGTTGTCTATAGTACTAGAAGCTGACATAATATCCTGTCCAACCACCATTAGTGCAAATCTTGCCTCTCATAGGATTATGTAGAAGCACAGCATTATCTATCCCAACTGTACTGTCTATACACACACATCATGATTTTTCCTTTCTATACCCCTTCCTTTGTCTACACCTGTCAAAGATGGGCACTCCATTGTCATTCAACTAACTTAGGTGCTTGAACTCGACAACACAATCCAACACAGACCAGCATTCCACAACAATAGTAAGTTATTCAAAGAAGTTGTCGACCATAGCCTGCTCTAATCTTTATAATCTTTGGGCTTGGTTTGTTCTTCTTTTTCTAAAAGCTTGAGGTGCAGCATTATGCTATTTCTTTGTTCACATTTTGTTTTTCTAATGTTTGTGTTTGGCACTATAAATTTTCCTCTGAGAACTGCTTTCATTGTGTTGCACAAATTCTGGTAAGTTGTGTTTGAATTTTCATTGGATTGTAGATATTGTGTAATTTCTTGTTTAATTTCATTTGTAACTTATTGGTTGCTGAGAATTATGTTATTTAATTTCAATGTGTTTATGGGGTTTTTGTGGTTTCTTTTCTTTTTTTTTTTTTTTTTTTTTTTTTTTTTTTTTTTTTTTGTGGAACTGGGGATTGAACTCAGGCCCTTGTGCATGCCAGGGAAGCGCTTATTCCACTGAGCCATCTCCCTGGCCCTTGTGGTTTCTTTTATCATTAATTTCCAGCTTTACTACACTGTGGTCAGATAATATGCATGGTATAATTTCTTTTTTCTTGCATTTACTTAAACATGATCTATGGACTAGTATGTGGTCTATTTTATATTTTGACCTTTTTTTTTTTTTTTTTGGTACCATGGATTGACCTCAGGACCTTGCACATGCCAGGAAGTGGGCCTGAGCCCCTGAGCTATCTCCCTGGCCCTTTTTTGGTCTATTTTAGAGAATGTCCCATACGCAGCTGAAAAGAACGTGTATTCAAATGTTAGGTGAAAAACTCTGTGTATGTACACCAAGTCCATTTGTTCAAAGGTTTGGTTTTGTTCTGCTACCTCTTTGCTAATTTTTTGTCTGCTTGACCTATCTTTTTGAGATAAGAGCATGTTAATGTTCCCCTGTTAAGATTGTGATATTCATTATTAGATTTTTCATGTTCATTAAAATTTGTCTTACATAGTTGGGTGCTCCCATCTTTGGTGCATATATATTCATGATTATTATCTCTTCCTCTTGAATTTTTCCACTAACGAGTATATAGTGACTTTCTTTTTCTCAAATAATTATTCTTGGTGTGAACTTCAGATTCTCTGCAAACAGGATTGCTACCTGTGTTTTATCCTGAGATCCTGGAGCATGTAGTATTATTTTCCATCCTTTCATTTTCAGGCTTTGAATTTCTTTGTGGGATAAATATGTTCTTTGCATACAGCATATCACTGAATTTTGTTTCTTTCTTTTATTCATTTGTGTATTTGGTACAGGGTCTCTCTATGCCAACAGACTCGTGCTGATCCTGTTTTTAGCCTCCCCATCACTAGGATTACAGGCGTGCACCGCCGTGCCTGGACTCTGTCGCTCTCTCAGCATGCCCTGGGGCGGGGCCAGCATGGCATGTGGGACCTGGGATTGAGCCCTGGTCCCTGCGCTTTCCAAAGCAGGCACTTTGTCTGCTGAGCTATCTTACCACCCCAGGATTTTGTTTCTTAACCCACTGTGCCAATCTATTTCTTTTAATTGGTGAATTGAGTCCATTTATATTGGGGTTATAATTGATAACCCCAATATAATTGTATTGGTTTCTGCTAATCATGTTAGTTTTTCTGCTGTTGGTTCCTTACTTTTCTCCTGTTTTTAGTTGTTTGCCCTATTTGTTGGGTTCTTTCTGTAGTCTTTCTTGGAACTCTGTGATTTTGATCCCTTTTCTAGAATGTCTTTTAGTACTCTGTATAGGGTTGATGTGGTCATTACGAATTTCTTTAGTTGTTCTTTGTCATGTAACTATTTCACTTCGTCATTAAACTTGAAAGAGAGTTTTGAAGGGTAGAACAGTCTGGGTTGGAATTTGTTTTCTTATAGTACTTGAAATACTTCATTCCATGCTCTTCTTCCCTTGATGATTTGTGATGAGAAATCTGCTATTATCATGATAGGTTTTCTTTTACATGTGATCTGTTTCTTTTCTCTAGTGGATTTTAGAATGGTATTCTTGTGCTGAGTTTCTGGGACCTTGACTCTTGTATGTCCTATTGTAGTTTTAATTAGGCTGATATTATTTGGAGTGTCTTGGTTACCTGAATGTCATTATTCCCCATATTCGGGAAATTTTCTGCTATTACTTCTGCCAATGTTGTGTGTGTGTGTGTGTGTGTGTGTGTGTGTGTGTGTGTGTGCGCGCGCGCGTGCATGCATGCGTATGCAGGGTCTCACTACACAGCTTGGACTCGTAGTGATCCTCCTGTTTTCTGCCTCCCTAGGCTGGGATTACAGGCATATACTACCATGCCCAGACTCCACTGCTGGCTCAGCGTACCCAAAAGCGGGGCTGGTGAGGCATATGGTGCCAGGGATTGAATGCTGGACCCTGCGCTTCCTTAAGCAAGCACTTAGTCCGCTGAGCTATACCACCAGCCTTGCCAATGTTCTTTTTTATGTCGTTTGTTGGCTCCTGTTTTCTCACTGATATCTATTAGTCTTATGTTATTCATTTTTGCATTGTCTTGCAGCTGTTGAATTATTGTTTCCTGGATCTTTGTTGTTTTTAAGATATTTTTCTTTTCTTTTTTTAGGCCAGCTCAGCCTACCCTGAGGGCAGGGCTGGTATGGCAGGTGGTGCCAGGGATACAAATCACAGTCCCCTGCAACTTCCTGAGCTTGCCTAAGCAGGTGTTTTAGACCACTGAGCTATTGCGCCAGCCTGAATTTTCCTTTCATGGTCACTAGCTGCAATGATGTCTTCAAAGTCTAAAAGTCTATCTTTTTTTTTTGTGCAGGGTCTCAGTAGCCCAGACTCATAGTGATCTTCCTGATTTCTGCCTCCCTAATGCTGGGATTACAGGCACACACATCGAACCCTGGCCCCTGTGCTTACCTAAGCAAGCGCTTAGTCTGCTGAACTATACAGCTGGCCCTTAAAAGTCTATCTTCATTTTCATTCGAATGGTTTTGCCAACTTGGAATGGGTTTTTAATTTCTTGTATAGCTCTTTGAATCTGTTTTATGCATTCTATTTCTTTACTATATTGCTCATTCAAGGTTTCCATTATTTTTCTATTTTTTAATCAGTGTCCTTTTTTAAAACACTTATTATTAATTTTTTCAACACAGTTATCATTTCGTTTTTACCCAGGATATTATTTCTGATCTGATTTCATCCACACCTTTCTGTAGTTGTTTCTTTACGTCAGTTGCTGTTATTTCCAAGACTTCAGGTACGTGATTTCCAATTTCTTTTATGCTGATGTATCCTGGATTTCGGGATGAGCTCAGGGCCAGAGATTACATTTTTATCCTTCTTTTTGTCATTTTCTATTTCAGAGAGTACTCTTTATTTTGATTTCTGTGATACTTTTTTTGTGATAGTTAGCTGTATCACTGCAGTCAGAACCTCTCTGTAAAGGGTCTGTTCTTTAGGTATCTCTCTTGTGTCAGAAATTCTTGCTTTATGTCCCAATATTTTGCCTTTTCTATTGATTGAGAGTGAAATATTGGTTTCCATTTGGCACTGTTCTCTGACCTCTTGGTATAAAGCTTTGGTGAGGCTATTACCCAAGGGAGAACATGTGGTTAAGGCAGTACAATTGTCAATATTAATTGTCAATATTAATAATAGCTAGTAAAATTTAGAAATTGAAAGACTTTTGTTAACTAATGGGTTTGTAGTTTAGACCATAGGAGCAAACATTATACCTATATAACAAAGCAGATCATATATCGGAAATTTGTATTTAAGTTATATCCCCTGAGTTCTGTGTTGGAACTTCCCCTTCATGTTCCTGGAGTCTGCTGGGTAGACCAGTTCACCCAAGTCACCTCTTGCTACTTCTGTTCCATGAGGTTCTTCCTGTAGGTCTGGGCCTCAGTCCGGGCCCTGCTGGGCAGAGCAGTATGCTGCAGGTTACCAGGTCTAGCTCTACTGACCTCCGCTGGCCAGGCCTGGCTTCCTTCCAGCTGAACCCTTTTGAAGTAGACCAGCTGGGCTCAGAGGCTCCTCCCGGCTGTGCCCCACCAAAATGGACCAGATGGGTCCAGCTGGCTGCTGTTCTCAGTAGCTCCAGCTATGCCCTGCCAAAGTCTGACCTTACTATTTTTTATTTGCATTTTAGGGCTACATTTTAGATATACATAATGGTAACATTCACCACTAGGAATTTGTATCTGTATGTGATTTTTCTTGCTACTTTTTTCCCCATTCTCCTCCCCTCCCTTTAACTCCTCTTTCTGTCCATCTGTTTCTCCCCCCCTTTGTTCCCTTTCTCCTTTGAACTTTTTCTTCCCATTTCCCAATACCTATTATACATCTTGATTCTCATTTACTCTTTCAGACCAGAGAAATAGCACAGTATTTAAACATGTGTGTCCAATCGATTTCACTTATGATTATGGTCTCAAGGTTCATCGTTTAGCTAGAAATGCCTTAACCCTATCCCTATTCATGGAAGAGTAGTTCTCCATTGTATAAAAGAAACCACATCTTCTTTGTCCATTTGTTGGCTGATGGCATTTGGGCTGCTTCCAAGATTGAGCTATTATAAACTGTGGCTACAAACGTGGGTATGCATGTGACACTGTCATAATGATGCTTTCAGTTCTTTTGAGAAGATATCAAGAGGGGTATAGCTGGGCCAAGTGCAACCTCAAGTCCTAGCTTTGTTTATTTTGGTGTTTGTACTCAGGATTGACTTCAGGATGCTTGCCAGGCAGGCACTTACACCACTGAGCGATTTCCTTGGCCAAGTCCTGGTTTTTTGAGTAGTCTCTACACTAATTTCTACAATGGTTGCACCAGTCTACACTCCCACCAACAGTGAAATAGGATTCATTATTCTCTATGGCCCCACTGGTTGATTTCTTGATAATAGCTATTCTTTTTGAGGTGAGATAGAATCACAGTGTTGTTTTAAGTTGCCTCTCTTGAATGAATGACAGTGATGTTGAATATTTTGTCATTCATTTATCTGCCATTTCTCAGATGAAGAAGTGTCTACTCATTTCAAATGCCAATTTTTGGATTGAATCTTTAAATATGCGTGTGTGTGTGTGTGTGTGTGCGCGCGCGCGCGTGCGCGCACGTGCATACACAAGTATATGTGAGGGCGTCTGATGTTTTTTAGTTCTTTATGTAGAGCTGGCAAAATTATTCCCACACTGTGAGTTGTCGTTTAGCTATGTTGATTTCTTTTGCTGTACAAAAATTTTTTAATAGTAAGAGATCCCAGTTGTAGTCTTTCTGACAGTTCCTATGTAGTCTGGGTTTTGTTCATAAAGTCTTTGCCTACACCAGTGTCTTCAAGAGTCCTACCCAGTCTATCTTCCAGCGTCTCTAGTGTTTCTGTTTTAATATCTAGATCTTTGAGCCATTTCAAATTTTTAGTGTATAGTGTAAGGTATGGGTCTAGTTTAATCTTTGAAAGGCAGTTTGCCAGCACCATTTACTAAAGAGTCTATCTTTCTTCCAGTGGATGTGTTTTGCTCCTTTGTGAAAGATAAGATGTTTAGAGTTGTTTCTTCATATTCTGGTCTGTTACATTGATCCTCTGGTCTGTCTTTTTGTTAATATCATGCTGTTTTTATTACAGTAGCTTTGTAATATAATTTCAAATTAAAGATTGTGGTACCCTCTTCCTTGCTTTTGTTGCCTACAGTTGCTTTTGCTATTCTAGGTCTCTTCTTCCAAATGAATTTCAGTATTCTTTTCTCTAATTCTGTAAGACATGGTATGAGTATTTTGGCTGGAATCATATTTAACCTCTGTAACAAGTTTTGAATTATAACTATTTTCACTATATTGATTCTGCCTACCCATGCACAAAGGCTATCTTTCTACCACTGATAACCTCTTTGAAGTCTTTTTTTTCAGAGTGCTGTAGGGTTCAGTGCAGAGATCTTTTACTTCCTTTATTAGATTGATTTCTAGATGTTTCATTGTTTTGGTTGCTATTGTGAAAGTTGTTGTCTCCCTAATTTACGTCTCAGTGAGTTTGTTGCTGTGTACAGGAATGGCATTGATTTTTTTGAGACAGTGTCTTGCCATGCATTGCAGGTTAGCTTTGCACTTGCTTAAGTAGTCCAGGGTGCCTTTAACATATGAGTGCTGGGGTTGCAGGTGGTGACACCACATCCGGCTGCTATTGAATTTTGAATATTTTGTTTATATCAAGCTATGCTACTGATTTTTGTTTTTAAATCTAGAAGCCAGTTCATGGAGATTTTGGGGTATTTTTTATATAAAGTCATCCACAAATAACAATAGTTTAACTTCTTCCTCCTTATTATTCCTTTTATTTCTCTTATCTAGTTGCTCTGGCTAATGTTTGAAACATTATATTGAATAACATTGGTGGCAGTGGACATCACTGTCTTATTACTTATTATTTAGAATGAAACATTTCCACTTTTGTTCACTTCATTAGATGTTGGTTTGTCACAGGTGGCTTTTATCAGCTTGAGATCATGACCATCTATTTTAATTTCTGTAGCAGTTTTGTGAATAGATTTTGGACTTTTCAAATGCCTTTTCTGCATCTGTTGAGATAATTATATGGTTTTTGTCCTTGGCTGTATTAATACATTGTATTATTTATTGATTTGCATGTGTTGAACCATCCTGGCATTCCTTGGATGAATCCTACTGGCTCATGGTATATAATCTTGATAATTTACTGCACTCCATTTGCCTCTACTTACTTATTTATTTATTTATTGTGGGGATTGAACTCAGGACCTTGCACTTGTTAAGCTGGCCCTTGTGCAGCTGAACTATATTACTGGCCTGTTTGCCTATATCTTACTGAGGATTTTTGCATCTATGCTCATTAAGAAGATTAGCCTGTAGTCCTCATTTTTGGTTGGATCCTTCTTTGATTTTGGAATCAGGTAATGCTTTTAGGTATGAATTCAGGAGTATTGTTTCCCTTTCATTTTCATTACAGAGTTTGTGATGGTTGTATTAGTTCTCTAAATTTCCTGTAGAATTCAGCAATAAATCCTTTGGGGCCTGGGCTGTATTTTTTTGGTAGGTTTTTAATTGTATCTTCAATTTCATTGACTGATGTTGGATTATCTAGAACTTTTGTACCTTCTTGTTTCAGTTTTGGTAATTCATATATATCTAGGAATCTGTCCACTTCTTCTATGTCTTCTATCTTATTAGAATAAAGGTCTCAGTGTAGGTGTTGATGACATAACGTATTACTATAGAATCTGTTGTGATTTTTCCCTTTTCATTGCTAATTGCATGGATTTGGGTCTTTTCTTTCTTTTTTTTGATAAGGTTGGCTAAAAATCTGTGAATTTTATTTAATATTTCAAAGAACTGTCTTTCGATTTGTTGATTCTTTATATCATTTTCTTAGTTTTCATTGTATTAATTTCTGCTCTGATCTTTATAACTTTTTCTCTCTGAGGAGCCTTGTGCTTGACTTGGTCTTCTTTTTCTGGAAGATGAGGTTCAACATTAAGATATTTATTTGAAATTGCTAGGGGCTGGGGAGATGGCTCAGTAGAATAAGCACTTGCCTGGCAAGCCTAAGGACCTGAGTTCAGTCCCCAGTTCTGCAAAAAAAAAAAAAAAAAGAAAGAAAGAAATTGCTGTATTTTTATGATATGAAAATTCACTGCTATAAATTTCCCTCCTAGGACTACTTTCATTTCATTCCCTAATTTCCAGTGCATTTTATTGCCATACATTTATTGTGATACTGTATTTGACAAAGTCCAATGCCTATTCATTATAAATCATAATAGCTACCCCTGCTTTTTTCTTGCTTCCTATGGCATGAAGTTTTGTTCTCTATCCTTTCACTTCCATTCTACAAATTTGGTTTTGAATTAAATGTGTTTCTTGTCTGTATTATATTACTTACAATAGCTTGTCCTTCCTGATTCATTCTGCCAGTCTGCTCGTCTTGATTAGGGAATAGAGGCCATTTACATTAATGCTTATAACTGGTATGTACTGACTTCATGGTGGGATTGTCGTTTTTTGTGGTGTTGGTTCCCTTTTCCCCTTCTCTGTTCTTTTACTTGCCTTGCCCGGTGGATTCATTCTGTCAGGGTTCATGGAATTGTAGTCTTTATTATTTTCTTCTAAAATGTGCTTCAGAATATTTTTGAATGCTAGCTTGGTGGTCATGAATTTACTTAGGTGTTCTTTGTCATGGAAGTATCTTACTTGTTCTTTTTAAAATATAGTTTTTGGAGGATACAACACTCTGAAGTGGACATTTTTTCTTCTGGACTTAAAACACTTCACTACAATTTCTCTATGAATGGAGAGTTTGTGTCAAGAAGTCTGCTGTGATTTTCACAGGCTTTCCTTTCCAAAGAAGTGACTCTTGCCCAAGTGATTTGTTTCTTTTCTCCAAAAATTTTTAATACTGTGTTCTTGTGTTGAATTTCTAGAATTTGAGCTATTGTATGCTTTACTGTAGTTTTTGTCATGGCTAGTTGTAGTTCTATATGCCTCACTTATTGAATGTTAAATTGTTTTTCAGTTCTTAAGAAGTTTTCTGACATTACTTCCTAACACAGGTTTTTTATTTTTAATGTCATTTATGCTCTATCAAAGTTTTTCATGGACTCTGATTAATGTTATGTTATTCTTCCTTACATCATCTAGCAGCTATTGTGTTGAGTTGTTTTGGTCCCTTGATATCTTTAAAAATCTGTTTTATGATCACCAACCATTTTGCTATCTTCTAGATCTGATATTCTGTCCTCATACTGGCTCATTCTGCTGAGTATACTTTCATTGGAAGTTTTTTATTTATTTATTTACTTTTATTTTAATTAATACATTGTACATTGTTATCTTCTTAGTGGTTATCCATAATATAAGAAGCAGATAGGATATTCTGTCCAGAGACTATTGGTACAAATCTTCTCATTGAGTTAAGCTAAAGTAGTTCTATATCTACCCTAACTATTCTGTATATACAAATATAAAATGATCCTTCATTTGTAGCCCCTTTTTTGTTTAGTCTTGTCAGAGATGGGTATACTATTGGCATCTAAATACTATAGGTGCATGAATTCAGCAAAACAATCCAACACAGTCAAGCACAATAGTAGTGGGTTATCCACAGAAGTTGTTGACTCGAGCCATTCACAGCTCAGTATGTTAATATGGCTTTACTTTTTACACCTCCTTTTCTATACTTTTCTTCTGGATGGTTAAGACCAAGATAAAACACGACCTATATAACAAGAAATGTAACTTTTGTATCAGATAAGATCAGTCAGGAACCCTCAAAGTTTATCTTGTAACCCTGTGCCACACTGTGTAGAACCTTTGTCAGTGTCAGCCATGAGAATGAGTCACAGACATTGCTTGACCAATTTGCTTTCTGTGGAAGCCTGAGAGAATGTTTTCTTTCCACGTGACTCTCCTTAGACACACTATACGTTATCAATCGCATTCCTCTGTGACTCCATAATCTCCTTGATCAGAAAATTTGGGGCACAACTGAGTTACAGGATGTTATAGTACAGGTTCTCCTATGTCCTGAGTCTTCACTGACCTTGAAAAGCTAGGGTCAAAATGTTGGTTGACCTGGCAGCCTTTCCTTTTCTCCAATTTTTGATCTGAAAACTTAGATTGTTAACCCTCCAGAAGAGAAGCTTATTACTACCCTGCAACCTGTGCAGTTCAGTTTACCCACACTATTTGTCTAAATATCAGACATCGTAGGCATAACATGGTCAATGGAAGTTTTAGTCTCCTGATATCTTAATTCTTTTTTGGATTCCATTTCTTTCTTATGTTGGGTTTTCATGATTTCCGTCATTTCCCTAACCTGTTTTTAAGGGTTTTTTTTTTTTTTTT